>JAWWEN010037382.1:0-13859 GCA_035582955.1 Sycophila texana | reverse complement strand
ATATGTATGTATGTATGTATTTGTTTACTCGAAACGTACAATTTGTTTCAGAGGAATGTCTTCAACCTTTACAAGACAATTTCTCGCGATTTAAATTCAGAATTCTGCTCAATTATGCACTGTAAAAAAACCATATGAAAATTACGCCTGTTCATAATAACAATTTCGCAAAAACGTCTCGAAAACTTTTACATACGTCGGAAATGTCGAAATATTTTACTCCCGAATTAAACCAAACGATTTAAAAATTTTTTCAAAATGTTTTGTAACATTTCTTTATTGATTTAATTGTTTATTTTTAATATTTTGAAAACGGCCGAAGATAGATCAAAGTGGATAGCGAATTTTAAAATTCTCAGGGAAATGTTGAATAATAATTCTAGACTACTATATTTATACTTGACAAGAAATTTTTCAAGCCTTTACAACTTTGCAATAAATAAATAATAAATATAATCAATTAGGAAATGTCCATCAAAAGTCTTTTAAACTTTTTAAAACATTTTGGCTAATTTATTGCGAATAACATTTTGTGACATATGCGAAGTTTTTTTATAATAAACGTCTAAACGTTTTTAAAACATCTTAAAAACGCTTGGCGTAACGTATTTGACTGAATGCAGTAATTTTACAGCGGGTTCTTTCACAGTGCAGCGTACACAATAAACGCAACGACGGAGTGTGCATTTCGCGCGATAAAATTTCATGCGACATTCCTCGGTTTCTGTTTCTCCCATTACTGCTCGATCAACATCTCGCTTACAATAGCCCGTGACGCGAACTTGTGTATTTGTTATATAATACGCTTAAGTAGGTTACTTAAACTCTGGGAAAGTGGGTGTGTCCTCTATACACTCTGTGGAAAAAAATTACACCTACGGATTCCGTGTGACAAACTTTGTCGGATTGCTGCGACGCTCGCGGCTTTCTTATATATGTACCCTTCACATGTTTCTAATCTTTTTTTTTTTTTTAAGTTTCAACAATACGAAAGAGCTGCTTAGTGTATAATACCGAATGTCAATGATTATTCCCTTGTTTAACTAACTATATCGCCATGGAGTCGTCCACAAGTACGAATCAGAACCGCGCGCTTTCAATAGCGTGATACGTACGTTATATACTTTTCGTTTTTTTTTTTGTTCTTTTTTCCTTTGTCAGATATGTTTTCGAGTCGAGAAATGCTGCTTTGCAAATTTCGCGAAAGGTTGATATGTGACTTTTCGAGAAGTTTTGATGAATGTATAATGTACTATTACCCCCGCACTGATCTGTCACTGTTAAATTTTCGCAACGCCGAGGCTAACGAGGGTGACATTTTTATTTTCGTCTCGTGTAGAATAATTAGCAGAGTAAATCCCTGGTAGAAAATTAAGCATACTTTTTTTTATTGGTTCGTTAATTCTATATGATTAATTATTGGCCAGTAGACATTTATCTGCATGTATTAGTGCATGCTTATAATCATGTAGATTTTATTGGGACCAGCAAGTAATAATCGTGTAATATAGTCATGTGATCATTATGTGATAATTATGTGTTAATCAATTGATAATCACAAGAGAATCATATGATGGTTATATGATCTTCATGTGTTCTTCATCTGAAAATGATAATCATCGCATGATCATCACATGAAGTACACAAATTTATTTTTAAATTATGTGACTATAATTATGAAGATCACATGAAGATCCTGCGGATCACATGATTGTCACATTATTATTAATATCACGTGATTATTCACTTGATCAGCACGAAAGTGTAATTTTTTCAGAAGGGAAGGTTTTGGTCAGACTTTTTTTAACTGCAAGTTGACTAATTACAAAAGAATTTAATTTTTAATACTTGATTAATTTTCTACTCGGGATGAACTTTCGCGATTTAATACTTGAGCGATTTTAGACTTGAGCTTGCGCTGCTTTGTTTATAGAAAATCTAATCTAGCCTATTTTATATCTTCGTACGAATTCCTTTGATTATGGATGTGCGTTCTTCTTGACGAAATGAAAGATTATACACTCAAAAGGCACATTCTCGAACGAGAGAAGCGCCATTTTTCTTTTTCCTTTTTTTTTGCTACATATAGTGTGACTTTTTTTCTGCATGTTTCGAGCCTATCGCAATTTACGAGACTACTACCTTAGGTCTTGACCTCGCGTTAAGCGCCTTGAGTATTTTTATTAGCGTTAAAAATTTGTCTTAAATACTTTTGATTGATCATCAAAAAACTGTATTAAACTAATTAAATTAAAAAATAATTTATCGTCACTTTCAAATTTTAAATATCTTTTAGTAGTGATCGTTCGAATTCGAAAGTATAAACCGTGCTGAGAAAAGTTTTATCACATGATTACTATATTCATCTATTAAGAACTTTGAGCTGCGTAAATTCATTATATTCTTTTTTTATTGCGTTAAAGATGAAAGTTTATTTTTTTTACAATAGTTTTTTTAAACTAATTGGTTATAAATATATATAACTCTCTGAATCCCTTCGTTACAGTTGTAATGAATTCTATAGTATTCTCGTAAAATTATTAATTTTATCATCGCTTTATTTTATTTTTTTTTTATTCATTTAGACTGTTCTAGACGAGTCTTTATATAAATTAATGAATTTGTTTAATTTGCATCAAGGGATCACTACTAGTCGTGTAGACGAATCAAAATTAATAACAAATCCTCTGAATATATAGCGATTCTTTACACTACCTTCTTTAAAAACAATAATACATCCTTTTTTTGTAAAATAAAAAAAAAATCGACAATTTAACTAAGAAAATCTTGATTAAATCATTTCGACAAAAACAACTGCACCTAAGATTTAATCGTAAAATACTCATTTAAATATATATAAGTTTCAAGCGTAAAAGCTATAAACTAAGTCCTTCGGGTGAATTGTTACAATAACAAACGGAAGTTCGAAACTATACGCCTATAGCACACGGAAGCGGCGGAGAAATAATAAAATTCAGTTCGATCGAGTTCGTCGGTAACCCGTGAAACTTAAGAAAGTATCCTCAGCGGGAGAGGGAGACTCTCGGGGGCGGCTTCAGTCGCCCCCTTCGAAATTGGCGTCGTTCTGCTTCGCCCGTTAGAAAGTTCCGTCGGCAGGACGGTCGAGCTCGAAGAGCTCGAGGTCGCCGCCGCCGGGGCTCTGAGGCCTGAGGCCCACGCAGTCCCGGGGCGAGCACTCGATCCGCCCTTCGGAGCCGCAGCTGCACTCCACGCAGTTGCCCGTCGAGTGTGGCAGCACCTCGCCCTCTCGGTAACTCCTCCCTGCAAGCAGATTGTCAGTAATTAATTATTTATATTTAGTTAATACAGTATTAATTAACTAAATAGTCCGTTTAGTTCATTTTTAATATTAATTTAATATTAATTTTCAATTTTATTTATTTATTTATTTATTTATTTATTTATTTATTTATTTATTTATTTAGCTATTAGACGGCCCTTTATACAAAATGACAATAGAAAAATAAAAATTAACTTGAAACTAAATAAGAGTACTAATAGTACATTTCGATACTAGTGCGAGAATGTGATTTTTAAAATCACTTCCTCGCTCAAGTATCGAACCGCATTTTTCGACACAACGTGTGCAAGGTACGATTTTGCACAGCTGATTTTGAGCGATCGTGCGCAAAGTCGTATCTTTGCGCGGTTGATTTTGAGCGAGCGTGCGCAAAGTCGTATCTTTACCTTGTGTAGAAACAATTTTTTCAGAAGTGCGGGGACACAGTGCAATTCTAAAACTAAATCTAAAACTAAACAAATAATAAAGGAACTAACATTTTTAACAGTGTAGGAGCGCAGTGCATTCCTGAAGGCTCCTATATTAATTTTGTTAATTTTCAATATTAATTTAATATTAGCTTAGTTAATACCTTATTAACTTAACTAAATAGTATAGTTTATTCAGTTAATTAGTAAAATTAATCTGTAATAAATCTGTATAGTACGGATATAATAAATTTACCTATTTATTTAATTATACGGATATTTATCCGTCGTTTGATATTATCCCGGGGAAAGGGCCGCTTTATTTTTTATTTTCAGTTTATTTTATTGTTATAAACGGACTAAGATTCCTTACGAAATCATAGATATAATAGAAGATAATATAAGAAATATTGAAACTTATTCTATAATTAAACACTAGAATTATAATTGCAAATAATTTATTGATTGACGCTTCAATTGCAAGATTTGTTGAGAATGGAAAAAATCTGTATTAGGAGCAAAACTGTAGACATATATATCACGTATTATTTTGCTATGGACCTTTTTAAAGTTTCTTCTCCAATGTATTGGTCTTTGCAACCTATTTAATTATTAAATAAATAAATAAATAAAATCTTATTTATTTATTTAAAAAAAAAAAGGAACGCACGACATAATCATCGTAAAATTAATATTGTACGCGACTGCAAGCATCGAAACGACCAGCCGTCTAAAGGCGCGAGTCAGAATCAGCACGTCGCGAAGTAAGAAACAGAAACGAGTCGCTGGCAGTCCGACGCTCGGCTTTGCCCGTCCGGGTGCGGCCCCGAGCGCCAGGGTGTCATCATTACGCCGCAATCCCGTAAGAGCGTGGAACACGAGGCGCGCAGCTAAAACGAAGCCAATCCCCCCACGGCTACAAGCCCGGCTGCAGCGGGAAACGCGCCAAGACGCCAATCCACTCTCCGGGCGTATATCCGTACGGGGGACCTCGAGATATATTTCACCCTCTTCCCCCCTCGGCGTCAAACGATCCTCTCCCCGCGAGAGCCTCTCCAGATTTTAATTACGCGCTCGTTGCAAAGGGCGAGGAGGAGTGAAGGGGGGTGGGGGGAGCTACTGACCGCTGCGCGTGCACTCCGGGCCTATTCAGATGCAAAAAGTGAGAGTTCTTAAAGTCGATGTGCCGAGGTCGCGCTTTTATTCCTGGCGCGTCCGAGCTTTTTAGGGAAGCGGCTGAATGCGAGCGCAAGAAAAAAAGTCGACTCCATGTCGTTTGCTACTTATTTATAAAACGACCGACACGAAGCCCTATTCCTTTACAAGCTTTATACGAGGGTGATGTTGTTTTATTTTTATTCTGAATTTCTTAATAATCTTCTTTCTTGCGGTCTATCAATTGCGCACGCGTTAGTGTAAAAGTATTTATTTATTTATTTATTTATTTATTTTTATTAAAAAGACATAGCCCTTACATTAGCTCTTACAAATAAATTTACCAATTTCAAAATTCCCAAATAAAATACAATATTTAATTTTTAACAATTATAACGTAATAGTGAAAGATCTATCATATTTATCATACTTATTTAAAAAAAAGAAAAGAAAATATGAAATTAAGTCTGATAAATCTGTGTCCTAACTGTGAATAATCTGTGTCTCTACTGGCAGTGCATGGATTTTTTTATAATAAAATTTAACATTTTCCTGCGTTCTTCATAATATAATTCATTATTTCACAATCATCAGTTCTACATTTTTATTTTCGTTTAGGTTCATAGCATTTATTTTAGTATGTATGTACAATTATACAGTTATTTACGGTAGTGATATTTAATGCGTTAAAAAAAAGAAATTATAATGATAAATTTGATAAATTATAAGCTTTTATGCTTTTTTTCAGTTTTTCGTAATCAAACGCTTGAGAAATGCAGTTTTATACTAAAAGTGAAGTGACGATGCTCGATTGAAAATTATTTGATGACTCAAACGAAACCAGTGACCTGCTTAGTAGATCGTATCTGTAACTTTAGTGAATATTCTTCTCTCGCGATTGAAAATTTTAACTCGATTATTCAGGCATCTGCGCTCTGCAACTACTACACTGAGAATTTTCTGGGCGTACAAAATTTAGGTAAAAAATGAAATCGATTGCAAGTACTGGTAATTTTGTAATTATAATGGAAAAATCTGCAATTTAAACAGTTGGCGAAGCTTCGTAATTTCTACACAAAAAGCTTTTTAAAATCAACATTTTCTCGTTATTTTTCATGTAAATAATTGAAGTTTCCCTGAAAAAATTAAGGAGCTTTTCTTTAAAAAATCCTAAAGCTTCTCCCGTATAAAATACGGAGCTTAACTTGCAGAAATTATGAAACTTTTTTGTGAAAATCACAAAGCTTGCATCGTATAAAATAATAAGTCCATAGCAAATATAATAATCACTGATTTTTTTTCTCTAAAAATTTCTAGTGCCAGAAAACCGTCCCGCGTTGCCGTTAATTTAAAGTAATTTTTACGTGAAGCTACCCGCAATTTAAACAAAAAGAAAATAGTAAGTGTATTTACCCTAATTCAAATTATTTCGAGTCATAGGATTGCTTAATAAACCTCTCCAGTACCACTCGAAACTTAATAAAATGAATAAAATCAGCAAGACGCTGTACGGTAATATAAATAACCGACTTCTCGGTCACTGAACGCCGGAGAACAGCAAATATAATAAGCCGCCAGTCGACAAGTCGAGCTCGTTAATTTTCTACCAGGGCACTCTCACGGAATCAGGGCACACTTTAGTCGTCCTAATAAAGCGCCATAACCGAGGAGCAGGCGACGCAATCGTAAAATGGAAGCGCCTTACATAACGCCAAAGGAAAAGCGTCTAACCGTCACTGAAGTCCGGAGGTGCGAAGAAGGAAGGAAGCCAGAGGGAAGAGGGGTGGGGAAACATCGCAAAGAAGCGCCAGAATCCCAAGCTATTAAAACAAAAAGTTGGGCAGGGTAGGCTTTTCCCCCTTGGGCGCCTCGGAGCCTCGGCACGCCTCGTCCCTTCATTAGGCTTGCCGCGCGCGACACTCACCCATGACAAGGCACGTCGCCGGCGCTCGGCTCGCGCCCGTCGTCGTCGTCGTCGTCGTCGCCGGGTTCGAGCTCGTCGGCCTCGCTGTCGTCGTCGACGTGGAATTCAAGCTCGCCGGCAGGAGGTTGCTCTCCAGAGGCTCGTCCCCCTCCTCCTCCTCCTCCTCCTCCTCTGGGTCCTCGTCCTCCTCGTCCTCCTCCTCGTCCTCCTCGTCGTCGGCCTCCTCCTCGGAGTCAGGCAGTTCCTCCAAGTCGTTGCCGTTATCCTGCAAGTGGGACGCGTGTCAGTTTCTGGGCTAAGCGGAGTCTTTTTCTCGGCGGGGGTGAGGAAGAGGGGGTTGGGGGGGGGGGGTGGCTCGCGAGGGCACGGCTGTTTGCATATCGTTACGAGGCCGTAAGCGCCGCTTGCAAATGGAAATTAGACCTATTTCGGGGTAAGGAAATTCGAGGGATAAATACTCTGAGGGGTGCTTTTTGCATGCGACGCGGTTGACCTTCTTAGTTTCGACTGCGGGGAAATTAATTCAAAGCCAGTATCTCATTATTTTCTATGTGGGTTTTCTGATTTTTTTTTGCTCAGTTGCACAAGGTTAAGCTAGGATCGTATGCGGTTTGACCGGCGGGATATCCGTTTATTTGAATTAATAACAGAAATAAAAGCATACGGATATCGATAATTCAAGTATAGTAGTCTGACTGTACCGGGAATGTATCTACTTTCTTTTTCGATACGCCATAATTACGTTACTTTTTTACAAAATCTTTCTTCTTTTTTAAATGTACTGAATTAATTTATTTATGTTACTCAAATTAATTATAGAAACGAAAGTATATGAATATCTTATCACGTAGTGCTCTGACCGTACCTGGACTCCATCTACTTAAATTTTTGATACACCGCAATATTACATTACTTATTCATAAAATCCTTCTTTTTTTTTAAACATACTGAATTTGTTTATTTATACGTTATTAATATAAATTATAGAAATTAAAGTCTTTATTATAATTTTAGCGTGCGACTTTATCGCAATTTTGAATTTTTGTTTTTCTCTAAAATCAAAATCGGTCTTAATCTCGAAAAAATATTGCCGATTCTTTTTCTTTTTGTATATTTAAATAAAAGGTTAAAAATGCATGATAACCTACTAATATTCAAGTAATTGTCTGGCCATACCCGGAATTCATCTACTTGATTTTTCGATACACCGTAATGTTTTATTTTTTTTTTTTTTTAAACATGTTTTATCATTAGAATCCTGTCTTCAAAACGATGGCACGATATTGGTGTAGCATGTTAATAAACATTTTAGTGATAAAAGGATAAATTTCCGGTAAAATAGCGTAAACATTCCAAACGTTTTGAAGTGTATTGAATATTTCGATTTGATTAATCAAAGAAGTTTTTTTTTTTTTTTTTTTTGTTTAATTTTATTTGCAGACCAATGAAATAAATGACAATCATTAAACTTTAAAATCTTTATAATTATTCTAAAATTTTAAATACCGTTCTGATGGATTTTCTCAATCTCAAAAATTTGATCAATATAATGTAGTCAAAGAATATAAACATTAATTATTTTACATTTTCTTACCATAGCAATAATTTAACTATACTGAACTCTTAAATCCTTATCAACATCACATTAATTTATCACAAAAAAGCTTACACTCCTCTCTTTCACAACTGTGCTTTCCTTAAAGCAGCATCTTATAAATAACGAAGTAAACTCGAGCACTAACTAGTTCCGCAAGAGAAATCTCCTCGATTAATTAATTCCTTCCGGACACTTGAAACATACGAAATTACCGGCAGGAGCCGTCAAAAGAAGTACAATGCGCGTAACGAGTGGAATGCCGCTCACGTGCGGCGGAAAACTCAATTTGCCCGCGACACCCTGTTGGCGCGGGAAAAAAAAGCGCGCCCGTGCTGGACCGCGTCGGCGGCTCCAGCCAACAGGTCTGCTCGGGAAAAAGCAGAACGTCTACTCCCCCCGCCTCCCGTGAAGGCATGTGTGCAGCCTTTTATTTTTTTTAAGGGAGGGAAGAGAAGAGGACGCGAACACGTACGTCGAAGAGTTGGCCAGAGGCCTCGTTGGCCAGGTCCCCGGAGGGTTCGGGTGCGGCACTGGGACCCTCGTCCGCCTGGTAGTCCTCCTCCTCCGTCGTCCAGGAGTCGGCCGAGCCTTCCTCTGAGGAGGCCGGTGGGACGCTCGCCTGACCCCCGAACGTCTGCCACCAGCAGTACACTTCGCCCGCCACGCACAGGCAGTGAGAGCTCAGGTCAGACGACGGGATCTGCGAACATTGATGAGGTATTTCTTTTATTTATTTTTGTTTATTTATTTATTTATTAAATTTGTTTGTCGACCTGGAAATTACAATTTCGTACAATTTAAGTATGTAGGTTTAGTCCTATATAGTAGGCTTTGTATAGGACTAAACCTACTTTAATTGTACGGAATACTATAGTGAGTGCAAAAAGAAATGAATTATATAATAATATTTTCTTGATTATTTAAAAAATAACAACTAATTTTTAAAACTCTAAAAATGTTTTTAAATTCATGTTCTTCTGTAGTTATTAAAATTTAGTAACTTGACATTGAAACCAGAGATTTTTTTTTCATCATAATGAGGGCACTAGAAGGCGATTATTTTCGAAAATTAGATTTGGATTTTAAAACTTAATAAAAAAAAGTCGATGTTTATAAAACGGTCGCTATTCATTGTAGTAGAGTGGATTAGCTTAACATCGATGACACAGTAGCCATAATTTCCTTCTTGAACTATATATAAAAACTGACTCTCAAAGTTTTAAAAGTGTAGTTTCCTAATAGATTTTGTTTTCTCGAGCTACAGTCGTTTAAAATGAAGCTATTATTTCTTCCTTCAACTCGAAAACTTTAAGGTATATAATGAAATTTGAAAATTGTCATGAAATAAACTTTTGAAATATGGTAGCTACTCTTAAAAGCTTACAAAGAGGAATGCGATCTCGAAATCTAAAGAGTTTGAGCCGATTAAGAAGTTAGTAGAGGCGTAGTAATAAAATAATAAAGTTACCGTCATGTATAAACAAGACTTATAAAAACTTCCTAAAAAGTTTAAAACAATGAAAAGACCACGAATTACAGAATCGAGAATATTGTTATTATATAATGTTTATAATAGTAAGTTAATTTATTCTGCCATATAAGTGAAAAAAACACTTAAGTTTAAGAGTGCCTTAAGTATCTTTTTCACTCGTAATATGCATCTGTTGTAAGTAGGTTTATAAAATTAATTTATTGTATACGTATTTTTGTATAAGTACGTTTATGAATCTTCTTAAGAATTTATAAAACTTATTAAGAATAAAAAAGTTTTAAATAAATATTTATTCAATCGTAAATGATGTTATTATTTAAATCTCCTACACCTCGTACATTACTGAACCTATGTTTACAGGAACATAACTGCATTATTAGTATTATGCAATTACTCTAAATTTCTGCAGTAAATTACAGTTATGACTGTTTCGACTTAACACACACTCTGCACTAAATTATCATTTGTTCTAGTAATATTACACTTATTGCAGAAAAATGGAAAAGTTATTTTACTTGCGAAAAGTTTTAAGCTTTTAATAACACTAGAGCTATCTTAAGCTTTCGGGGAAAGTGTTATGGATACACATAGATATGGTGGTGAGTGAACACAAAGATCAGGCAAGCGCGATGGTGCAATTACTGTAATGGAAAAAAAAGTTAATATCATTTTTTATATTTATTTGAAAGTATTTTTTGAAATAGTAAACTAAGACACCGAAATAACTTTAATCTCTATAATATCTAAAGTTATTTATCTATGTGATTATTGTCTTGACACATATACATTTTATTTATTCAGGTGAATAAATATTCACTATAACTATAATTTTTTATTGCAGTTAAATGAAATGCAAACACTATGTGAATAAAATAAAAGTTTAATGTAAGTTAATTATAATAAGTTAATATAAATACAATTAATCATTACTCTATTCTGTTCTCTATATGTTAATTTTAACTGTAGAAACTACGATAATTGCAGAAAAAAAACTTATACTACGCTTGGAATAAGCCGAAATTCATGCAACGGCCAAGGGAGATATTGAGCTTTCGAGCCCGTGACTTTCGACAAGCGAATGGCACTTGGAGGTCGCTCCTCGTCTGTGGGGCACGGGCCGATAAGCACGGGCTTGACTTTGATTCTATTACGCCTAAGTAGTACCTCTCTTGGCTCAATTTGCAGCTTCGAAGATTAGGACTCAGATGGAGCGAAGTAACCGAGGAACGTCAAAAAATTTACTCGATGCCCCGCGATATTTTTCTTCGCTATTTTGCCCAGGCAAATTAACAAAAAATGAGAATATATTTGTAAACAGCAGTTTGTCTGCGTAATTTTGTAACTAATATGATAGGATCAATTATAGTTTCACACCGAAGATTTTAAATTATTTAAAACAATATTAAAATGTAGCTTTGTAATTTATATAGATTAATATATCACTAATATTTTTTTTTTTAAATATGATAATTATCAGTTTACCAGAAAAAATCTTTTTTGCAGTGTTATAGTTTCCTTTTTTCGTAAAGTAGCAGACTTAAATATTCACTTACAAGTAAAATAACAAAAACATTTTAAATAATTTAACAGCTTATAAATTGTCAACCGTTTTTCTCATGACGTTCGCTTCATTATTGATCGGAAATTATTATAAAGCCAATAACTTTTACGCCTGCTGACCTTACGTAATAAATGAGAAAATATTTAAACGCGCTTTCAAGTAAAAGCTGCAGTTGGGAAAAAAAATTTTACGTTTAGTCGAGCGCAACATTAAAATTGCAATTCTTTTTAGCAGCCAAGGTAAAAAGAAAAAATTCGCATTAATTAATGAGTTTTTTTAATAGGTGCTTTTACATTTATCGGCGTAAAAGGGTAAGATTAAAGAATATGCGCTTAATAAACGTTGCGTTTTTTCTTTTTTACCCTTTTATATCAGCAGCTGAAAGGGTGTAAAATTTTTCCGACCAACGTTACGGTGCTTGGCTAAACAAGTGCGTATTTTATTACGATGAAAAAATAGTTCGATCGGGGGGAAAAAAATATAAATTACGACTCGGTAATTTGTAATAACAAGAGAAATTAAAAACTTTAATTAAAAGCAAAATTGAAATCTGGAAAATTTTCCGAGCGATAGAGTACTGGGTTATGACGACAGATTAATCACCGGGTAACGTGAAAGGAAACGCGAAAAAAAAGCGTGCAAAAAACAAAAGCTACCCGCTTCGGCAGTGAGATAAACCGAAAGGGGAGAAAAAGAAACGGGAGCGAGAGGGACAGAAATGAGCCTCTCGAAGCATGAAAATAGCGATGAGGCTGGAGGAGAAAAAAAAGCACGAAATAACGAACGAGTGGGGGGGGCGGCCTTTTAAGAAGGGGTAAGACGGATAGGCTGTGACCCGATTCCCGTCGCTTTTAAATCCTCCGGGGGAATGTCGCAACATGCACTTCGAATGTTGCTAATTGGATGCAAAAATGATAAATATTTTTGTACTCGTTTCGGTCTCTTCTCTCATTTTTTTTTCTTTTCTTTTTTTTTTTTTTTTGTAGCACCTACCGCGTCCCGTTAGTTTTGTTTCGACACTCGCGGAAAACATGTCACCTCATAATTGGAAAAAACTATTTTTTCGGCTGAAGCATTTCTTTTTTTATTTTTCGGTGTATTCAGTGGGAGTTGCTCGCACTTGTTTGTATACGCGTGAGCGACTTTTGTCAGTTTATTTGCTCTCGATTTTTCAGGTTTGTTACTTCCAGCAGTGACTCTTTTCCAATTTAGAAATGTGCACATGAATATCGCGTTCGTCTCACAGCACGGCGTTTTACCGATATTCCTCGATGTTTTTAATTTTCGTTTCTGCATCGCGCGATTAAGGGAGGACTTTTAATTTTTGAGGTACAGATTTTATACTATTTTATTTTTATTAAAGAAGAGATTTATTTATAAATAATAAAATGTGTGCTCTTGTGCTCTCTTCGTGCGCTTTTAAAATTCTAAATAGATTTTACCTAAAATAGATGAATTAGAATATGAATAAGTAAGACGACAAGTGATATATTTCAGTCAATTTTTCAGTGCTACATCGACAAAATGAAGCATCGTTTTTTATAATTATTCATAACTGCATTGGGGGGATGAATAGGTAAAAAGATCGCCCAATGTTCAAAGTAAGCAACAATTTATAATTTATACGATATAATTTTTTCTACATAATTTTTATCTAACGAAATAATTTGATTTGCGCAATTTATCCTTCAATTGATGAGTCGAATTTTATTTTCCCCTGATTGACTTTCATGGTGCGCTCATTTATATGCTGACTTAGAAAAGCAACTCATGGCACGATAAAGAAAAGGCTGGCGGGTATGGAGTTTACTCATTAGCCTCTTATGCATAAATTTATGGAGATGAAAAAGCTTTTTGTCGTCGATTCCTTTTTTTACACTTTGGAAGGAAAAAAAAAGCGAGCGATGGAATGCTCGACGGTTTAAAAGCAATAGCATGCAAACAATATACATGAATAAATTAAAAGCCACAGAAAATAAATTCATCGATACGCACGAACAATAAGAAGAACTGATTTTATCCACAACAAAATACGCTCTAAATGCTACATCCGATTTTTATTTTGCTCGTCAGATACAAAAAATAATTTATTACTATATAACCGAAGAACCATCGATAGGATATGTGCGAATCCGCGGATTACATAAAACAACACTGGGGTACAAAAAATAATAAAAAAAAATTTGAGAGCACTCCTACCGGACAATTTTTTTTTGGTTCCTTATAGGTGTCCCTCAACTTAAAAAAAAAAATCGTGAACACGCTTTATCGATTTCCAAATTTTTTGCCGGTCCTATATGAGGAATTTGTCAGGGATTCTATAGAAAAAACGCTGCCAACTGCACTGGCACAATACTTTCTCATAGAGATGTCTGCATCTCTAGTTAAATTGAGAATTATC
>JAWWEN010037371.1:0-13862 GCA_035582955.1 Sycophila texana | reverse complement strand
CCGACCAGATTTTGTTGAAATTGATACAAATGATGGACAATCGTATCAAAATGACATACGTGAAGTTTTATCAATTTTTCATTACTTCGACCTCATGCCGGTACAACCTTAAAATGATCGAAGTCAAAAAAACGATCGTTCTTGAATCTCAATTCCCGCAATTTTAGTAACAAACACAAAAGCTCATGAAACAGCAAAGGGAAGCTCGCATTGAAATTGCAAATTGAGAAAAAGTAAAGTTCCTATAGGCAGGTCGTTAATAGGACAACAGCTCGTGGCAGCACTGCTCGAAAATTCCGCGCGCGCGCCCGCACAGCGCTCCAAATGGACGATAAGCGTACGTCCGCCTCTACACCTTCAGGGCCGATAAACTTTTCATAGTTAAAGCGTCGCGGCTCAGCGAAGACACGCGGCCTTCTGGCATCCACGTAGTAAAACACGTGTGGCGTTCCTTAAACGCGGATCCGTGGGCCGTTTGGGTGTATATGGGAGTCGTGGGTTAAGCGAACAACCATAGACCCAATTTTTATTCCTCTCACGAAAAAGTTACTATAAATTTTATGCAGAGTTTTTATTCAGTTTTTTTTCCACAAATTCTGAATAAAATGTGTAGAATATTGTTTAATGCAGAAAATCTGTAACGTGAAATCTGTAGTAGATTTATATATGTAGATTTGTATAGAATTCATAAAAAACAAAATATAAATTCTACTACGTAAAATATTTACGATTAACTTATGCGGTTCACTTGCTTTTTAAGTTAATTCAGAAATCTTAAGAGAAGCAAAAAATTGAAGTCGGCATTTTTTTTATTTGAAAGTCAGAAACATAAGAGACGAGAGGGAATGATTTACTCTTAAATTAATTATTTTTAAATAAACTATTCTATAATTTCGATTAATTCTTCATTACCTTATGTAATTATTTCTTATGTAATTATTCTTATTACTTTTTGCAAGAATATTTAGTTGAGAAGCGAACTGACTACTATAAATGTCTTAAAACGACTGGCAGTTGTATGTATAGTACAAGCAGGGCTGTGAATCGCTGTGAATTGCCTAAAGCACCGATCTCTTTACCTGACTCTGACAGAACAAAAGAAAGATAAATATTTATAATAATGTTTTACATTAATTTTTATAAACAAATTGTCTTCGACTATGCTACGATCTACAAAAGAAAAGTAGAAACATATAACCGCACGAAGCGCAGATAACTTTCCTAATACGATAAAACTATTGATTGCGGAATATTAAGATTTTCTCCAAGTTTTATCTCCGCAATAACAGGGTAGTTTTAAATTTTGAATAGTGTACATAAAAAAGAAGTTTTTTTTCACAAAAAAAAGAAACTTTTATGGAAAGATTATTCATCGGATAAAACCAGGCATAAAAAGTAGCTTGGTACTCGCGCAACCCAAAAATTTAATCTCATACCGCGATAAAATACCAATTTGAAAATCGAACTGATCCATTTTCAAAGTATTCACAGTAAAGTCGAGGTATATAGCGGCGTAGTAAACTTGGCGTCTCGCAGAGGGCATAAAATTTTCAAGAGCACAATATGTGCCGTCTTCAGTACACTCTCGTCCCCTTTTGCCTTTGTACCAGTGCTTTTTGCGCAGGGAATTCTCGGATGACGACGGGTTAAGTGAGTGCACTCTGTATTGTTTCAAAGAGCGACGCGAAGCGTTTGACGAATTCGCCAAGCCTCCACACCAGCCCAGCCACCTGACCGCTAATACCGCGACAAAATAATCTAATCCTCAAGTTCAATGCACTTTCTTGTCGTTCCAACTAAAAAATCTTTTTTTTTTTTCGAATTTACTACAGTTATTTTTTAATTGCTATAAACTATTTCAATGAATTGGATCAGATTCGATCCACCGAGTATTACTTCATTAGAAAAAAACAAAGAATAAAATAGTTCCTTGATCTTGATAGCTTGATCAATTAACGTGCCTTATTATTATTGTGATATATTGTATATATTATATTTAATTTATACAATGATGAATAGTTGTCCTGAAGTTCCGACTGTTTTTCGTATTACTAAACTGCAGTGTTATTTCCATGAAACTAATATTCCGAAATAAAATATAAATTTTTTTAATATTTCGCTGAATTCCAATTGGGTCACAAATTTTTATAGCAAATCCGTCCAAGCCATTGTTTCCCATCCTAATACACGACACGAATACGAAACAAAAGCGCAGTAAATATAAAACTCGTCGTACGCTATTTTTTCCACCCTTAAAAAAAAAAAAAAAAAAAAAAAGAATTCCGTTAGATGTATATGTGTATTTCAAATTCGCCGTAGTCCTTGAGTGTAGCTCCTCGTATATATACATTTACCATCACGTAATCGCTGACAGTTGCGATTTCGCTTGTTCCGCCTATATGGTCGTCGCCTATATCGAACCCGATTTCGTTTTTTTTTACGTTTGGAGGGTTGAAAGGGGGGCGGCACGGGCTGGATCTCAGGATTTGATCCGGGAGGGAAAGCGTGTTTTTCGAGACCTCGTAGAATGAAAGGAGAGCGTAGGAGGGGCGTGGGTTGCTGGCTGGATTTTGAATTCCCAGACCAGGGGTACATCGAATATGTCTGCGCTTTTGAGTTCGTCGGAACTAATATTTTCACTGAAATCATTTCGGAAGGAAGATGGGATCTTGATTTTTTTATGAGGGTCTGTCAAAACAGAGCAGATCTTACACTTCGCTAGTCAAACAAATTCAAATAAAATTATAATTATTATTATATATAGTTAAAAATTAACGGAGGGTAATTATTATAACAATTAACGTTGAAAAATCATCTAAAAGTATTTGATAATCATATTTTCGTAAAGAATACTAAAATAATTTCTTCATGATTTTCTACGAATTATTAAACTTTCAATCAAGAGCGAGGAATATAAAGTTCGAAGAATTAATCCTGGTTTGGTTTAAGCATCTCGCCGTAAAGATCAAAATGGTCCAGCGAACTAATTCAGCTGAATGGACGACGCTGTAAACTTTTTGACGTTACACATCGGGAAAGCATTCGAAAAGTTTTACCGCAAATTCACCTCTACGCTCCTAAAAGCATTACACTGGCAAAGTTGCGCTTTGTATTTTTAACGACGCTGTCGCGTGATCTACCCATACCAACCAAAATGTCCCGCGGCTCGCAAAAACGCACCTGAAAAATTATTTTCCATGCAGGGGTGTCCCCGAGAATTTCGAGCGGTTATTTCTCAACCAACCCTCATCGTGCAAATGCAAAGCTACTATCATATGCTCCTGGCAATGGGTCACGCGCGAGATGCGAGAATCCGAAAGTTAGATAAAGACGAAGTCCCCGTCCTGTTTAGGTAGTAAATCACACCAGGATCGTGAGGAGGCAGCGGGGGTGAGTGAGAAACGGAAGGGAGGCAGGCGCCAATTCACAGTTGCTCCACGTTTCAGCCTCGAGTCGGGCAAGCCTACCAAAGCAGCCAGGCGCCATGGATGATTCTCGTCATAAAGTTTCTTTGACAAGAAATATCTAATGGAATTTTTCATGAGGTATTTCTTGGCTTCAGCATCTCTTGCATCTTATTATATTAGGGATTCTTGAAGGTAGAATTTAATGAAAATGATTCATTGTATTTTTTATGATCATTTTTTTTAATCAGCTGTTTAAGGAAACTGGTAGAAAATTAATTTTTTCTGACTGGTTTTTTTAGAAGACTTTTATCCAAAAAATTATCATAGTAAGAAATTGTAAGTAATAAATTCTAATAGTAAAATTATAATACACTAAAATGTTTTAAACATATTGGCAGTTTATGAAAAAATTATAATAATATACCTTGTAAAATATCCACGGGATTTCTCTCCGTGTAATAATGTTAGATCTACATCTACCGTATCATCAAAATTTTTTAATCTGTTTCAAAGCTGACATGATTTTTAAGACACAATGGGACTAAAGACCTTCTTAAACCTATGCTAATTTTATTAGCAAAATTAATCTACTTTTTATAATATTACATGTTAATATCAAATTCTAATTTTTCATTTTTAGGTAAATTCATAATAACAGAATTATATATATTAATGTTAATATAAGTAAAATTCATGAAAAAATTGAAGATACTTAACGAGACATTCATTTATTTTGACCTTTTTAAACTAAAATTGTGTCCACTTTTTATTCAAAAATCATGTCAAGTGCTTCGACTTGTTCAAGCACTTTGCTTTTCGAAAAAAGCAGTACAAGTATTTTGAAAATTCAAAAATATTTGCTCTCTTCAGCGCTAAAATATGTGGATGTAGGTGAGTCATGCACAGTGGCTCTCCACTCTCGGGCGAGGGCACTCACGCGTCCTTGGTCCTTTTTTTTATCTGGAGGGGGGAGGAGAAAGGGGCGCATGTTGGACGAGAGCAGGCGCTACATAATCGATGATCGGCTTCTCTCAACTCGTCTCCTCGTCGCTTTTCGCGTTTTTACTTTTCATCGCGACGCCGCGGTGTCGCTCCCGCGCACAATGAAGCTGTCATCCCGGCCCCGGGTTCTGTGATCTATGCGCGAATTCCCGACGATGACTGATGACCGCCAAGGAGTCTGGCGGGCCGAGCAACTTTTCCCAGTGAATTACTTTCGATGAGTGGAAAAAAAACATTCACCGCTCGCTACGCCAAAAAGCTGCTTCATCGACTCATTCGCTTTCTACCGTAATCCGTTCGCACCCTTGCCACGTTGCGAAATTATTACCTTCCATTTGATGATTTCGAGGAACGATCGAATTTAATTGACGAAAAATTTAACAAATTTCGAGGGAGTGAATATCTACCTTGAATGTAATTTATTTGCCTTTTCGACGCATATATAACGATAGCGTTTTGTAATATTAGCTTTGTTCTGCAGGTGTGTATTGTTAAACTGTATAGATATGTAGACATTTTATCGCTTTTTAATTGTAATCGTTATACTTTGAGAGAGTATACACTAATTGTAAATGGAATTATAATTTTTTATTTAAATTTTATTGACTGCAGCAGCTCGTTTATGTAAATTGAATATTTAATTGAATCGTGTTTAACATTATTTCTATATTGAAACGCATTTTGTGTCCATCATAATATCCTATAATGTAACAAGTCATTCATAATGTATTATTTAATTAACATCCATTTTTAAATAATGTAAAATCTTAATTAAAATCAAATGAAAATCATCCATCATTTAAGGAACTGAACAATTAACTATACAATATCTCCGTTTGTGCTTTCTCATTATCACAGGCAGCTGTTTTTAATTATCTAAAGTAAACAAGGGAGTCGAATTGACAAAGAGATTATTTCCGAAAAAATTTGTATAGCTGTAGATAATACTTTAAATAGTTAAAATGTTTAAGGTCTTCTTTTATTCACTATCGTTGACAAACAGATGTTATTATATTATCAAATTATTCCATTAAAAAAATGTTGACGTTAGTAAAATTTTTTTTTAAAAGATTTTAATTTAAAAAGAATGTCTGATCACTACACTCGTCTGTTTTCACTTCCCGATTAATATTATGTTATATTATCACTCAAAAACAGTTTAGAATAAATATTCAATACGTTGCAACAATAGCCAAATTATTTCCCTTACACTGTTAATAAAATATGTAAAGGCTATAAAATTTTAAATACATGAAAAAAATAGTTATAAATAATTTGTGTTTTTCTAGAATATTAAGCAATATTCACGACTAATATATAAAAAGCCTCAAAATGTCGGTCTATGACCAAAGTACCATTTACTACCTATTAAAATTTACTCTACTTTTTGGAAAATTTAGACAAATATTTCTCTCAGTCTACGTATTGGTCCCTAAGTATACAACACTATACATGTCTCTAGTGTACAATCGCTATATTTTAACTTCCAACGTAGATACATAACTCCCTTAATTAAAACACATCTATCAAATCCAAACAAAACCTCACCTATCGCCTAATGAATCAACGACTCGAAAAAATACCGTAACTCCGGGATAAACCCGTAATCCCGTGAAATCCCGCGAGATCTCGAGGATTCGCAAAGTGTGGACATAACAAAGCAATTAGCAGGGGTAAGAGGAGGGGGAGGAGTGCGCGCCAGCGCGGGGCGAGTTATGTGCTCGGGCGCATCTTCAAAGGCCGCGCGCGGCGGAAAGCCGCAGAGTCTGGGCGCGTGTCAATGTCGCGGCCGGAAAAGGCGGGCTGGTGCGGGCGCGCGCGCGAAATTTCGAGACGCGGCGCACTGGCGCTCGATTCAATTAGCGCTCCCCTCCCCTCGCAGCCGCGCGTTCCATTATACTCTGCCGACCCGGTTATCGCTTATCGCCGATGCATATACCCGTAGCGGTACTATATAGGCCTCGGACTACGCATAAAGTTGAAATGATTATGCGTATATATATATATATCGCACGGCCGGCTGCAGCGTTGTCGCTGCGGAATATGTGCGCGCGATTTCTGCTGCAATTTGTAGCTGGAGTTAAGATTGATTTATTTGTTTGTTTACTTTTTTGTTATTTAATGAGCGCGGGAGGTTTCATTAAATATACATATAATAATTCAATGTATACTGAGAGAAATGTTTTACTAAAAATTACAAATTGTCTAGTAAAAATAACTGAACTGAATAAACAAAAAAATTGTGGTTAAATCTATTAATCAGCACAATTAATACGTAATCCATCGTTTTTAAGAATCTTATAATAGTGCATATTTAATTTTCAGCTAAGAATTTTGCAATGATTGCAATATATTTTAGAGTTTCAATTTTCCTTTGCACGGATTCATTTCTTCAGTTTGATATTCCAGTTGAAATTTGAATGGGTTAGTCAGAAGTGGTAGTTGCTCTCGTCTTTGACTACATGGGTTACTAACGCAATATCCAACTTACTACAAAAACGATCAAAGTAATTTCTTAGTCGAATTAAGCGAGTTTACTAAGACACGGATAATAATGTTACACGATGAACTTGTCTGGCTAACTTCTAATTGCCGTATATTAATTATTTTGACTATTATTAATGGGTATATCAAAAGTTATTTCTTCAAACCCAAAATTACTCTGTCTTTGAAATTGACAGAAGATTCGATGGCAGCTGATTCGAAAAAAAAAACAAAGGAAATTGCCTAGGGCTTTGTAATTTTCAGGGCTCCTTTATATACATATAGATAAGGTAACTGCAAAAAAATTTTAGGGAGGGAACGCAATGATTTCATCAAGGAAATCGAATTGTTTGTCTATTTCAGTGTCATTTTTTTAAAACGATTATTTATATATTCTTTTTATGGTATTTTGGTACGAACACTTGCAAAGAATTCATGACGTTTCCTTGAGCAGAAGGGTGTCATAAAATCATCAAATAAATTTTAATCATACTAATCTCCTCTCATCATTCGTTTACTCGTGTACTCTTCGGTCGTAACAAATTTTATACAGTATTAATTTCTATAAATGCCTTGCAAGAAACAGCTATCGTTTATCTTAACAGGCTAAAGTAAGGCTCTAAAAATTTGTTCATAAAGATTACGATAGTAAAGGAATGAAAACAGCTCAACGATTTTTTCATCGGTAAAAGTAATTGATAAAGCCTAATGCAGAACTGAATTGGCAGTAGTAAAGTTTATAATAGTCAGACATAAAAAGGAGATCGAGTAGTATCCATTAAGCCAAGGAGGATACCATAATAAAAGCTCGACAATCATAAAAAACTGAAATATAAATACAAACGAAATATCACGAAAAAATATTCTAATTGTTTATTATAAAAATAGCGGTCGATTCAAAAATTTCTTGAGTACTCAGTTTTGTCGAAGCCCATTCAATAAAGTTTTTCACATTTTTGTATTAAAACGAATTCAGTAGTGATCACGGACTACTTGCAACTTTGATAAGAAAAACATTTATAATTATTTGTATAGATACATTATTTGCCTCAAAATCATCTTATTAAAAAATTAACAGTTATAGTACGGCTATAATATTTAAAAAATCTCTCTCGCTCTGACGCATATACGCAATAAAATCGTATATCCAGCGAAATAGTCATGCGCTCGGCTTCGTCACGCGCCTCTTCTAACACGTACGTGGGCGTGGAAAAAAAATGTGCACTCGCCTCTTAAAAGCGCGAAATTTGCCTCGCGCAGAAAATCGCATTGTCAGAGCGCAGCGGGGGCGCGGCGTTGTTCTTGGCGCGTTGCGCGGCTCGGGCACTCGGCGGCCCATTCGTCTTTTGAGGCTTTCAGCTCCCCCACCCTCCTACGCGCGGCGAGCCCGAGCGTATCCCTTTTGAGCGAGCTCTCGCGTTTAATTGCGGCCTAATTATAACGCACGCGGCGCCGGCAGTTTCGAGCCGCGCGCGGGCATGTGCGCCGCATTCTTGCGCGGCTCGACGCTCCCGAGCTATCCGGAACCCGCCCAAAACGCCCGCAAACTCGCAGCGCGTACAGACCGATGCCAAGTTTCCGCAAGCTCTGGCTATTGGCGTTTTCAAGCTCTTTTTTCTACTTTTGTCATCAAGAACGATTTGTTATTCGTTGTGTGTAAGAAAGAAGAGCTGGAAAACACGTGCATGGTTAGGTAAAAAAATGTTAAAGCATCGGTATCTTGATTGTTTATTAATTTTTTTATTTATTTAATTCGACGGGCTAATATTGGCCGTACTTAAGAGACTATTATGGCTGTTCTTATGAGAAAATTTTATTTGATCAAGTGTTCTGGCTTTTTTATGTAAGCATGTTTTTTTGGAGTTTTGAATGGAGTTACTTAAAATTTGAAGCAAATACTGCTATAAATCCATCTAATTAAAATGGCCATCGAAAGTAAAAAAAATGGCTTGCCTCTAAATGGCTTGTTTTTAGCGGTAGATGAAACTCTTTTTTTACATTATTGTAAATACTAGCTACAAAGAAAATGTCAAATGTCAACGAAGCCGATTTTTAACTACGCGTTTTATAACTGCAGATATTTTGAAATACAAGTGTTTTCATAGAAATATCAATCTTTTAGCAGTGCAGTTTGTTAATGATCTAGTAGCAGATTAATTGCACCATTTGACTTTCTAAATCAAGAGTCAAAACGATTTAAAAAAAACTAACGACTAAAGAACCAGTACGTGTAAAAAAAATCCCAGAAAAATTAAAAAAAAAAAAGAACAAAATACTAATCTTAAACTTTTACCTCCTGTAATCTAAGTTTTGATCTCGAAACTTTTATAACAGATAACTCATACTCCATTATCCCGCAATTGCCAATTATATTCTTCGACAAGTTCTATTTAGAGTTCGAATACAAAGGTCAGGTACTAGAATGGAAGAATACGCTATTAAACTTTGATTTTGTAATTTTGATACAATAGATCTAGAGGTGATGATTGTACTTGACGAAAAATGATTATTCAAGTCTCAATCAAACATCCAGAGGCAGGCAGCATTGTCGAATTCTGTCTACCCACTGCTCTCTTTTCGGGTCAAGAGATCCGCCGCTGTCGCAATTCAGTACCACTCCACTGAACTTTTTCATTCGATTTTCCTCGATTTTATTTGACAATTATTTGGAAAATTTAGTATAGGATTTGATTTATTGTGATTCCTGTATCACGACAATAAAAATTCGTGTTTTTATTGTTTATTTTGATCGTCGTGAATTTTACTCTTCAACAAAACATTAAATTAATTATTATTTGTAAAATCGGAGAGTATTCAAGTTTTATTATATATCTTGGTGAATGTAAGTCAGCGTTGAAACAATCCAAAAGTTACGAGAAAATTCATTTTAACATTGACCTCGTTTATATATACACATCGTGATATCTGCAACTAATGCAGTCAACCAGGCGGATAATAAAATTAAGGACTCTTTGGGTACGACAATAGCAATATTCGAGTAAATTTTACGACTCAAAAAACTGTGCAAATATTTGAAAATTTCGAAATTCTGGTACAATACATGCAGAATGCGCGATTCGATTATTTAATAAAGCACTTTGTGCGCAGCAAACTTTTCAGCGTGTACTTTAAAAATTCCTACAGTTTTTCTTCCCCTAAATGCCCCTTTAATCACTCCACTTACCCTCGTGGAAAAGTAGAGGCCAAAGTGCGGACTGGAAAGGGCAAATTAAGGCGGAGGAAAGTGCAAAGACGTTCCAAAGAGGCTACTCCGGCACTATTTGTTCAGCTCGCGCGAACTAAATTTAATTTTATTCTCGCCGTAGCAGCTTTATTTTGCCGGCCCGAATTTTCCACGCCTTAAGAAACGCAGCTACTGCCTCGCGAGAGAAAGAGAGGTACGTAAACGCGCGAAAGGGGGCGAAGATGAAAGAGATGCTCATGTTTGCCGGAAGCTTGCTAAGCTGGAGAGAAAAAAAGGCTGAGCAAAGGAGGGGCTACGTGACTCTGCCAATTTCTTTTTCAGGTCTTATCTACGATAATTAATTGAGAGGTTTTTTTTACGAAAAGAAATTACCTAATCACTAGTGGGTGTCTTAATTTTTGATGTCTAAATTACTTCAGTGTGTATGAACTTTTGTGTTTTCATTATTACCTTTTATTTCATTAGCATAATTTATTAGAATTTACATGAGTGAAAGAAATTCGGATCTTGAATTTGAATGAAACTTTAAGTACATAGTATTTTTGTACTAAAAGATGAAAAAAGCTACATCATAAGTAAGATTTTAGTTATGCGCTCAATATATTCTACTGAAGTTGCCTTCTTGAAAATAAATTTACAAATGTTTAAAAACATTACTACATTTTATTTACTTATTTATTTAATCATGAACTAAACTCAAAATTCGAAGGTGAAATACATTTTCTTATGAAAAAAGAAGAAAGAAAGGAAGGAAAAGAAAAAAGTTTGGGCGCACATGTCAATTCCATAAGAAAAATATGTAGATACAAGCAAAAAATGATGTGTAAAAATAACGGATCCGCCCTCATTTAAATATCTTTCGTGCTCATTCGTTTGCATCTTTTTTTTTGAGATCGTGATGCGATGCGACAGCATCAAAAGTCTCATCCGACTTTCCATAAGATTTGAATCTACCAGACGCTCTTTCACTTATAAAGAGGCAGAATGTCTTCGGGTCTCGTATACCAAAGCATCGATCGGAAATGACATTTTCCCTCTTCTCAGTCGGTCTCTTTGCTTTCCCTCCCTCGTACATTTCGACCGCAACTTTTTCATTAAGGACTTTCCTCTTTTCGATTTATCGATCGTTACTACAATTCATTTTAATACGCAGACGATTTGAGGTCGTAAAATTCGGGCTCCATAAACAGCAACTACCCCATAAATTATCCTTCCCTTACAATTTGTTTTTAATTAGATAATTCAGTGATATTCCGTTCCATCGAGAGATTATTCGATGAAAATTATACCGGCGACTGCGAATTCGAAGATAATTTACATAGAACTGAAATTAAAAATAAGTATACATTGTAATTTTAAATTATTGAGGAAGTTGCAGGGAGAAGAAAACCACAGCTTAAAGTTTAACTAAGTTTGCAAAGCATACTGCAACTGGGAGCCCGGAAAAGCAGATTACATGACTACTAATATATACCCGTGACACTTGGCCCAGTCAAGTGATCTGCACACGTTCATACTTAACCGTGTAAAAACACTATCCTACTTCAACCCAATTTTCCTCTAAAGTCTACAATATTTATCTCTAGCATCTTCACCTCACGCACAAATTCTAAATATTTGATAATTGAATTCAATCAATTTAAAAAGACACTAATCAAAAATAATAATAATAATTAATTTGTTCAATCATAGGTACTTTACATTATTAAAATTTGATAAATCTTATTTCAAGAATGTAATTCAAAATTAATACGTATTTACGTTATTTTTAAAAATTTGCAAAATAAATTTAATAATTTTCACTATAAAGTTTATTTAATACACTATACATGCTTGAAAAAAAGCTTCCTTCACATTTATCGATTTTATAGCGAAGAATTTTTTCTCACAAGTGCAGGTTTTTAACATTTTAAGGGGGTCCATCACCTTAAACTTTTCCTTCATAAAATATCTGCAGAAAAAAATATTGAATGTATAACTAAATACACTTTTAATACTATAAAAATATTTCAATTTTGTAATAAAATTGTCCCAGTTATAAGCCTTTTTAGATCCATTATATATTAAGCTATGTCAGTTTTAAAAATTTGGCCTTGACGAAAAACCTACAGCTCCTACGGTTCAATCAATTTTTCTGGGTTTTGGCTTAAATTGTTGGTAATTAATGTCATTATAAGCTAAATAGTTATTTGAATTAAAATTTTTAGAATAAATATCTGAATGAGCTAAAAAATGTCATAAAATTCATAGAAATTTAAGCAGTTTTAAGCAGTTTTTCAGCTTATTCAGATATTTATTATAGGCAATATTTGAGACATTATCCATCTGTACACACTTTTTGGGTAAAATCTCTTCAACAATAGGGAATTTGCATGAAAAATTCCATTATATCCGGCTGATAGAATATTGAAATATAATCGACACAAATTTTTTATTTTTTCAATATAATGTTTTTTAACAAAGATATCACACTTTCAAATTCTATAATCTTTATGATGTCGGTCACTACGTACAGTATATCTATATAGTGTAACCTTCGTGACGTCACACGAATTTTTGAAGTACGATATCTTTGCTAATAATCATTAAATTGAAAAAAGAAAAAATACGTGTCGATTATTTTTTAATATTCTGCAGATATAGTTAATGAAATCTAAAAAAATTTTTCATGCAAATTCCCTATTCTATTATCAATAAAACTCCCTTACTATCAAAGAAAAAGTTCACTCTAATCGTAAAAATTACGCTTCGCTTCCGATTTGCCTTCGCAGCGAGATATTCCGAGGTGGCGCACATATTCGCCGGGGAAAATCAGAATTCATTTCGAGCCCGTGAAATAGTTCCCCTTCGAGTGCCGCGACGCACGAGTAAATCTCCTTTCATCCGTGAGATGCATAATCCACGCCACGGGCTCGTGTAAATCGCGAGCATTAGGCGCGCGTGCGCGCGTTTCGGTTAACGCCTAATGCCCCTGTGTCTATATCCCGTTTCCCCTCGGCGGCCTCGGAGCTGCTCGCGGAGGAAAGAAGGCAGGGGAAGTCGGACCATTTCGATGCCGAGGAACCGGCTGGGGAGGCGACGGGAGAGGGGAACTCGGAACGGATATGCTGCTAAAAGCTCCGTAAAGCTCCGATATACGCACAAGCCACAGAAGCTCCGAAGCTCCCAGTACCACGTCTTCTGCCACGCGTGTACGAAGGTTTATGCGCTACGATAATAGAGAGTTTCGTTAATGTAATTAATATATAGAAATTAATTTGTTTCTTTTTTATGCGTATGAGGCTTTTTTTTCGTTTTTCATTTAATCGTTCAATCATTTTTTTTTTAATAGCGTGTTTAAAATACTGTACACATTGGTCTCGATGATTCAACAAAATTGCCTTTTTCTTCATACTATAGAAGAAGCTTTGTAATCGTAAAATTTATTTTTCTGAAAATATGTTAGAAGAGTGATTTTTGGATAATTTTCTAAAGGTTTTGAAAAATGTCTCCATGGGTGTGAGTCTGTGTGTCTATATTTCGTCTGTCTGTGTGCCTATGACACAGTGCGCACGCGTATATGTGGGTGAGTATATGTGTACCCTCTAAATATGAAAGAGTATAAAAATTCACTCTTTGACGTTAAAAGTCATCCACTTATTCGGAAGAGTGAACGACGACGACACGTGAATATTCACTCTTTCACATTTTTTTTTTTTTTTTTTTTTATTTAAAGGCTGTTTAACCTCTTATGAGGTTATATAGCCTACAAAAGTTAATACAAA
>JAWWEN010037321.1:0-13873 GCA_035582955.1 Sycophila texana | reverse complement strand
TATTTATTTTATTTATTTTATTTATTTTATTTATTTTATTTATTTTATTTATTTTATTTATTTTATTTATTTTATTTTATTTTATTTAATAAACGGGACATAGACCCTTGAATTTAAAAATACAGAAGAAATTCACAGTCGTAAAAAGCTAATATTAAACAAACTTTTCTAACGCGACGCATACATTTATTAATTTACTATTAACTTAAATATATTATCTTTGGGACTTAGTTGATTTATTTATTTTATTTTATTTTATTTAGTTTTTTTTGTTATTTTCAGAATGTTTGTTCTCTTTTTTATATGAATACATATATACATTACATTTAAACAAGAATTAAAAAAAAACCGGCATGAGTAGAAATCTGAGATATTTTATTATAAGGAATGTTTATTATTAACATTATATAATATTAACGAATTTAATATATATTATTCTTATGAAGCGCACGTTTAAGGGAGGAAATTCACATTTAAAAAAAAAACAATTATATAAAATATTTAAAATATATTAAATTGTTTAAATTAAACAATATTGTTCGCTAATTAATGTTAGTAAACCTGTTTACCTGTATTTTAAGAGATTTACGACTTCTTCGAAGCCCTGCAATATCCTATTTTGTAGTAGGAAGCCTCTTAGTTTGAACACCTGATTCACATCCATTGGATTCCAAGTCAACCGATGGACCAAACTGCTCTAAATCGATGGATGTGACTTTTCAATACACTAGTTTTGCTGTGAATGCAGGAAATTAAATTTGAATACGTGGAAATAATTGTCATTGATTTTTCATTTTTTATTATTTTCATATTTTTATAATGTCAATTTTTTTTCAATACATTCAAATTTAATTTCTTGTATTAACAACAAAACTAGTGTATTGAAAAGTTATATCCATCAATTTAGAGCTGTTTGGTCCATTGGTTGACTTGGAATCCAACAGATAGAGAATTAGAAGTGTTCGAAGAGGCTTCTTAATATAAGTAGGTATTGCAGGGCTTCGAAGAAGTCCTAAATAAACCTCTCAAAATGCAGGTAAACATGTTTACTAACATTTGCAAAGATTTTGTAATTTTGTTTGATTTAAATAATTTCATATATTTTAAATAATTATTTTTTCGGTACTGACGTGTGATTTGTAAGATGGATATATTTTTCTTACGTAGGCAAACGTGTTTGACATAAAAAATTTGTTTAAAAAAATTAATTACTTAGATAATTTTTTTTTATCGCTTTATTTAATCTAAAAAATGCTTTCACGGTTAAAAACACGTTTTATAAAATTCGGAAAAAATTAAGCAATTAATATAGAGTATGTAAATATAAAAGATAATATTTGAACGAAGTGTTCGAATCACGTCAGAATTTTTTACGTCCGTTATTATAATGTCGCCGAGATGTCATTATCATATTCCGAGTTGTAGATATGATAATTTAAAAAATTAAATTTAAACAGGTGCGATGTAGCATATGTCAAGTTCATTGCCACATTATGTATTTAATTCTTCATTTATTTTACTACATCGATTCTATAAAGTCTTACGCGCAATTCATTTAAAATATAAGTGGGTTACAGAAATGTCAAAGAATGTGTCAAGACGATACATAGATACATCAAAATAAATATAATTAAATAAATGATATTTCTTTATTTATTTCAGACCACTGCAGGATCACGGCCCGTACGTTCGACCCAATCCGCCACCTTACGTTAGTCCATATAATTTGTGAGTATAATTTTGCGAGAAAAAAATTATCGCTAATCAGAGAAATAAAATAACTAATCTTGTGCAACCGATGAATTTTTCATATGCAGCGGCGGAGTCAAAACCGATATCTGACCATCCGAGGAGCCGTCCCAGACTTGGTTTTGCTGAAAAAAGAAACGCCGCGAGGATCGTCGACATTTGATATTGATCATTTTCCATTTGCCGATTATCATGCTCGATCGTTAAGGTTTAACTTGCAAAACGTAACAAGCTGCGACTGGCTCCGCATTGAGTTAAAAAAAAAATGAAAGCTAAAGGAAGAAAGCGCTTTTTCGCTTAATTTTCGGCTGGAAGTTTTACGTCCGCTGGAATCATCGTTCGCAATACAGACGCTTCTTAGCTTCTTTCATTAAACGATGATACGCAAAATAAAGTAATGAATACATCGAAGTAGATAAGATACAAAAGGTCCATTACTCCATTTACTGGGTTCGATGGGTAAAGCGAATTTATCGCATAAAGTAGATTATTTTTTTGAGAATTTATATAGAATAGAGAATTTATTGCAAGCGGATATATAATAATATCATATACATGGGAGATAATTTTGCATTTGTGATGTGTCACTTTGCATTTAATTGTGATAATATACATATACATTCCTTTTATGACTGTAAAATAATTTCTACCATAATAAGCAAAATCATCTACGCTTTGTAAATATTTCCTTTTTTTGTATTGTAAGATAATCTATTGTTAATAACATTTTATCTCTGTATTTTATTCTTATTATGCATATTAACAGTTTGTATTTATTATCAAAATTATATTCTATTGCTTCAATTTTAAAAACATGTATCATATATATATTAAAACCTATACCTTTAGAATAGAATAGAACAGAATAGTTATTAATTATACATAACAGAATTTAAAAAAATTCGTTTTATAAAAACTTTCGGTAAGCAAAAAACCGTATTTGAACAACACATGTAATCGTAGACTGCATTCGTTTCACTCAGATTGGCCTACTGATCTTGATCTATAATAATGTATCTCTGTATAATTGTCATATATAAATATATAAAAACAGCTTTCGCATCAAGACAATTTGATTAACAAGAAATAAATATAAGGTACAAAAAACCACAGCCATTTAAAATTATAATAGAATATTGCATAATAGGTTATCCTGAAAAGCAAGAAGAGGGACTTTTTATGCACAAAGTTGCATAAAAGAAATATTACAGAAAGTAAATTTAAAATAACCTAGATAGATTCTTCAAAAACTCCTTAAAAGACTTTTTACTTGAAATACCTCCTTGTTTATTTGGAATAAAAAGTTAAATCCTTAAAGAAAAATATGATACATAATTTATACAGATTTCTTCGCAAATTCTATAGAGAAAGTGTAGACAAACATTTTCTGGATTCTGCAGAAAATCTGCAGGAAATTTATTAATAAATTTTGTACAGATTTTCTTCAGAATTTATGAAAACAACGTTTTTGAAATGTTTCATAAACTTTGGAACGTTAAAATTTAATAAGGATATCATGACCGTTTGATAACGGTTGAGTGAACTACGTTGACATATGTCCGCCTTAACGCTTTAGATATAAGGTTGATCAATTATTGCCGAAACGTTCTCTAAAAACATTTAGCTTTTTTTTAATAGTTCATTTATAAAATTGTCAAACGTTCACACAACATGAACAAATTACTTTCGATTATTAGTAAAATTCTTGTGATACGTTACTTTAACATGTTTCAACGATAGCTCTGTATTTATTTATTTAGCATAAAGATAATTATTGATTTTTGCATTTGAGTTTTGCAGGGCCGTTCTAAATTCATACATCATTTCGCAAAACAGTATAAATATTTTTTACCTACCCCCGCCAAAAGTGCCTAATTTTTATCCCGTCGCGGGAATGAAAAACTGACAATTTCATATAAATAATAGGAAAAGTGATAAAGCATTGTTGAAAAGGTATCTTGCAGAATTTTGCATAAATATAGAGTTTGCAAGAATTTATAGATTAGAGGTAGGTTCACAAAACGTTTTTACATCCAAAAAAGGTTGAAAAAACGTTTTAAAAACATATTTAAAACGTCTCATAGGTCTACGACATAAAAAACGTTTTAAAAACGTCGTTGAACACGTGTGCTGTTAGGGTTTTTTGATTTCTTAATTAATTGAATACCTAATATATCTAAATGCATAATTACATTTTCTGTATATTTTATGCAGAGAACTTTTTTATAAGAGAAACTTTAGATAAAAGAAAGACGAAAATAGGCAATCTTTTACAAAGATTTAACAGTCAGTGCGTATACGCAAGAATACACGCGTGCCTCACTATTCAAATGAGAGAAGCGGCGACTTTCGAATCTCCCACGCGCCGCAGCTTGCGAAAGAACCGCAAGCCGGCGGTTGTTGCAGCCAGCTGGCCAGCTCCCACGCGATCGGATCAGAGCAACAACACGAGATACATACACGCAGCAACCGCTTGGTCCTAATATATACAGATATACAAACAATGTAATTCTTGTTCCTTGTCACCTACTCCTTTTTAGCTACGGATCACAGGCGGCGAAAAAAAGGTAAAAGGCGCGATTCTGGTGAAAGAAAAAAATAGGCCTGGCCTATTCGCAGCAAAAATCCACGTATATATTTACATGAATCTTTGGTGCGAATAGTTACTTATATACTTACGAAAAAAATACATCACCTTTCGCGGGCTCGCGCATGCGCTCGAGGCCCAGGCGCGCATGTAACAATCCGCGTATAACCTACAAACCCAAAGAGGCGCGAGGATCTGGAAAGGTAGAGGAGGGCAGCTACGAAAGCGAAAGCGAGAGAAAGAACGCGACTGGAGCGAGCGTCGCGTCGCGTCGGATGCACAGGTAATAGGCAGGCAATCAGACGTACTTATCCTGTAGGAGCGCAAGCGCGAACGCCGCGGGGGAGGTTTTCGCTGCTACGGGAGACGCGCACCTCCAGGTGCATTCCTCTCTTCGCGCTCCTGAAGACATGGCCGGCGTCGTGCCGCTGTCCGGCAAGTCCGGCAGGAAGCAGTGGACCCTTCACGGTGAGTTTTTCTTCTTCGGATGTATCGAGATGGAGAACGCGCGCTACGGATGCAATTCACTTGGAAACCTCTTCTCTACTGTTTACAATTGTTTTTTTTCTGCAAGTTTCATTTAAAAGTAAAGAATGCACTTGGTGCAAACGCCTTCTTGTAATTCTTCTTTTTTTGTTAAGTATTAAATGGAGGAGTGTAACAAGTTTTTCATTATTTATTTATGTATTTATGAACATTGTGTTTCGACAAAATCAATAAAAAAAATTTACCAAGTAGTGGATATAAATTTTCAGTTTACTTGAATAATGCATAGTTTTAAGGAAAATAATTATATTTTAGATGGACCAAAAGGCTCTCTTAGAAGGTTACGCTCTCAATTGGCTGAAGATGGATGCCCGGAATCACAAGTGGTTTTGGCCAAACAATTATTGGATGAATGTTGTGGTAATGCATTTACTAAAAATATTTTTTATATTTATAGATGAATGGGGGTTGATAAATTTACATTTTATTTACTGTTTAATTTTACATTAAAAATTTTAGTTTATAAATGACGTTAATGTGGGATTTTTTTCACTTGTTAAAATATTTTTTTTAGAACTAGATGTAGACAAGGAAGAAAACGCTAAGTTAGGTGTTTATTGGTTGACCAAAGCTTCAGAACAAGGTAATTTAGAGGCTACAGATATTCTGCGAAAATGTTTAGCAACAGGAAGAGGTATTACTGAGCACAATTATTATGATGTAAAAAGCTGCCTCGACATGTCACAAGATGAAAAGCTTGCAAGGAGAGCTGCTAGAGAAATGTTTACAAGGTATAATTTATTTTTTAAATGTTACATTTTAGAAATTAATTATTTTTAATTAAGAACTTTACCAAAATAATATTATATTTAATTAAATTAGTTTATCGAATGGAGAGGAATTTATTACGACTGAGCAGTTACAAAGATGTATGAGAGAATTAGTATTTCCTTCCATTAGCAGTAAACCCAGTAAATGTTATGTAAATGGTAAAAATCATCTGCAAAAGTCTTTAACTCGAGATAGCGATCAAGATTCACCATCGGATGATGATTCAACTTCTGATCCATCATCCAAAGACACAATTGAAGATGCAACTCCAGGTATTTGCATCTAAAGTTTTAAATATTTCTGAAAAATTAATAAAAATGATCTACATTGAATGAATTAATATTTAATAACAGATTGGTCTGCACACCAAGGAGAAAAGATTAGCGAAGCAGCTTTGGTTTCGGCAGCGGCATCATACGCTCGAGGCTCACTGCCAGTGGTCTCGCGTATCCTCTGTCTCGTCGAACCTACTCAGATGGACCTTGACGCGGTGCCGCTATTGCAAAGGCCCTTCGTTCATCCAATCGCTTCGTTGAAGAGGCTTTACATCTGGCTAGTAGAAACGCTCGGTCGACGGGGCATACCCTTGCGCAAGTTCTTCTTCACCACTCATTTACACACACTGGTGCTGATTCTACTGCACATGCTCTTGGGCACCGAAAGCGTCGTACTTTTCGTGCCACTCGCTTTTTACTATCTGTCGTTCGTCGTAATGATAGTCGCTACCTTCCAAATACTGCAGCGCAAGCGTGAACTCAGTGACCTGAGAATCTGGTCGCAATTATTTCTCAACTACTCAGGAGGCAATCTTAATCCCGAGGAGGCCGAATACCAATTTTGCAAAAGCAATCTGAAACCGTATGGACACTTTTTTTTAGCACTGCTGCTAAACCTTATGTTGTTTCCCGTGATAGCGCATCAGTGGACACCGCAGTCTGAGTTCGCTGTAATAGCTTTCACGCTGACTCTGGTCACATTGATAAACTTTGCATGGCAACCAGATTTCTTAGCACTGTTTAGCTTTAGCTTAAATGTACTGGCAAAGTATCCCTACGAAATGGACGTAGTAGTGGCTCAGACTTGGAGGTTCCTTGATATCAAAGTACCAACCTTTGCCTCCTACGTCGTCGGTAACGGCATCGAGTTCTGCCTCAATTTTCGAGTGGTCTTTTACCTGCTCATACCTGCGGTTTTTTTGAAAATGGCTGCACGTGACGAGTGGCGTGGTACATACAAGAGCCTAATACCACACTGCGTGACCCTAAGCTGGTGGCAAATGGCGGTGATTAGTTCGCAGAGCGCGACCTGGTACGGATTAATTCGAGGTGCCCTCGCTCTCGTCGGCATGGTACTCTTTTTACCAATTGTGGGTCTTGCCTCGATTGCCCTACCTGTCGTCGCAACCATTAAGTACATGTCTGAGAGCGATGTTGTTATGAGGGTGATGGTCACTGCGGTCCTTGGAGGCATGCCCTTCCTTGCCTCATGGTATCTTAGAAAGGCAAGAGCGAATCGCAAACTCAATTGGCTAATTACTTGCGTCCAGGTAAACTTTTTTTTTGCATAAAAAAGAAAATTAAATTTCATGAGTTATTCTTTGATTTATATGTCAATTCTCTTTATTTCAGTTGATTCTTGCTTTGGGCGCAGGAGTATTTCTTACATGGCCAATGATCATTGGATACAAAGACGCGAACGATTCTGTGAGTAGCCCATTCGAAATGCCAACAGAGCTCACTTGGGAGCAGTTTCAAAATTATTGTCATCAACCTGCTTGGGAAGAAAGTGCCTCGAAAGCTCAGATTCAGGTACACTGTGCCCAACTGGAAGGCAGTGCGGTATCCTGGGAGGGCTACGTGACGAGTACTCGAGTCAAGTCTATTAGCAACAATGTAGCTTTCTTACTGGATCAATTACCTAACTTCATAGCTAATCCTCTTCGATGTACTTTTGGAGAACCGCACAAGGATGATTGCGACAGGTGAGATCACAACAGATCTTTATTTATTTGCTTAAGAGATCACGGATATATCATGCTTAATTCATATTATGCTTCAGATACAACAACGAATTGCGCAAACTAAAGTGCAAAACACAATTAAATCTTCGTAAGCAAAAAGCACGGTGTCACGTGGCTGCATGGAACTCGTACGAGTTCGAAGTGTCTGTAAAGATGAAAAATGGAATGTGGGGTAGTAACGCTCAGGTGGTCCTAATCGGTGACCAATCATTTACTAACTTCAGCTTAAATATCTATCCTGGTGATAAAATTTGGTTCTCCGGTATACTTACAAACCACGGCCTCGAGGGCGAGGCGCTCCTGGGTGGTCTGCACCCGCATGTACAACTTGAAGAGGTGGGCTGTCACGTGTGCCATGCGATCGATCTTAAGTCTTATAAAAGAGCGAGAACCAGACTTAGCTTGAGCGATTTTGTAAAAGGAATCTATCTTGGTACCAAAACCGTACTCAATTTCCTTTTCAATCCCATTGTGATATTCAAGTAGATTTTTTAACAGTCAATTCAACAAGGCTCTTTATTAACGATCTGTTCAGATTTTTTTGTTAGATGTTAGCACTGTCTATTTTTTTTATTATTTTTTTTTTTTTATAACAAATTTATACAATTTTAAAATTATTTTTTGTCTAAATTGTATCTCATTATTTTATAATTGAATTAAAAATTAGAAACACCTTTTAAGAAAAGTTTAAGTTCAATTTATATGATTTGTTTTTTACTGAACATGTAAATAATTTATATGTAATTACTTAGAGTAGTAATTAAAAAAAAATTTGAAATTGTCAAATAATAATAACGTAAAAGCTGCATATTTGAATATTTAGAGCGTTGATGATTATTTTTCGTATTATTACATACATTTTTGAAGCTATGCTGATATCACCAGTTGAGTAGAATCTTAATGTTAGATTCGAGTTACATACTTTAAACTACCTTAATCAAATCAACCAAATAGAGTTTAGTATTAAAATATTCACTTATTCCATGTTACCTTTAACTCAGGTTATTTATTAATTAAAAAAACTCGACTACATCCTTACGTCTCTGAAAGTGTCTCCATGAAAAAGGATTGTATGTCTGTTAGCAATAGTGTTAAACTTAGTCTTCGGTAAAATACATGTAAAAATGAGTAAAGTATTTTTTTATTACTTTAAACAAAAAACATGTAAGTTGAAGAAACTTATAATGTCAAAAGACTTCATTCATTAATCATTAAGATATATAGATTGTTATATTGCAGTAAAATAAAAATAGTTTATGTTCATAATAACTCTATTAGCACTTACTAGTGACTAACTGTGTCAAATTTTTTATTCTATTGCACTAATTAGATGAACAAAAAAACGTAGTTAAATAATTATTTGGCTTTCTCCATTTACTTGCCAGAATGTTAATGAGTATGAGTAAAATATATTTGTAATTGTGCCTAAAATATAGCAGTACAAACAAGATTGTAGATTTATCTTTATCTTGATTGGTGTTGCGTTGTTTTAGGTAATTACTAATAATCGTTATTAAATTATATCCGTTAATAGATAAAATGTTGACCAAAATTAATTGCAAATAATTTGTTGAATTGTGGAGCTGAATGTGCCTTGGATTTCCTTTGATGAAAAGTATTTTTTTAAAACATTTATGTATTCATTATTCCTACTACATTAAGGTTGTATAATTAAATGAAATGTTAACATTTTTTTTATTATGTATTCATTTGATCATTTGTTAAGTAATGCAACGAAAAGTGTAAATGATTCCTTAAACCCTTTCCTTTTTTAACAAATTGTCAATAAATGTGAATAAAAGTAATAGAGTAAAATTTGTTGTAGTTAATATTTATTTGGCAACAATAGTGTCAGATTTTTTATGTCAAAACAATCAGTTTTATACATCGATTTTTTATGAATATATTTCAAATTTTTTTTATATAAAAACAGCAATGTCACAGTAAGAATTTATCTTAAGTAGAGTTATTTATTTTTATTTATATACAAATATATAATCTAATTTTTTAGTCTTCAATCTTGTGTTCTTTTTACAAGCAAGTTTAAGTAGATGGGTATTGTTACATTTTATTAACACATGCGCATATTTCAACTTGAACTGCTTATTAAAAGTCCATTGATATTTTACAGTTGTTTAAAATTTGAATTTAAAAAATAGCATCTTAATAATGACATTCCAGTTAAAATTATCATATAAAAAAACGTAAATATTACGTTAATAAATATTCGCGCGGGTATTACTTTGTGGTATATATTATTAAAAAAATGTGACTCGATATCTTAGAAATTAACTTACAAGAAGCATAATATAATATCACTAAACCACAATAGTTTTTTCACACGCACTGGCACACCAATAAACTTATTTTCCATAATGTATCTTCGTTTATCACCAAAACCAGTAAAGAGTTGGTACTTCAAAATTTCTTCTTTGTAAAAATGTTCATTAACACGAGACAATGATGCACACATTATTAGTAAAATCGCTTTCTACTGTTTTCCTGATGTTTTTGATAAAACATTATACCAATCACTATGCAAGCTACCAGAGCCAAAGCACCAACGAGCATCAATAAAAATATTTTAACTCCGCTCAATGATGATGGTTTTGGATCTTCCACATGATCTACAAAATAACGATTTTCATTTACAATTCTTTAACAAAATAAGTAATTTAAAGTATTTTACAATGAATTAAATTACCTCTTGGTGATTCAAAGAAAGTTGCAGATGGAATAATTTTTGATCTGTCTTCCTCATCTTTTGGCTAATAAAAAAATAAATTGTAAATAATTTTTGTATCATTGAGTAGCTATTATTTTCTTTAAAATGTACTTACATCATCTGGCAAATCCAATTCAAACAATCGAACAGATAAGATTTCATGATTATCAGACAAATCTCCAGTAGTGGCAGTTATCCCAAAATAATATCCAGTTGGCAACTTAATTTCTTTTACAGAAAAACATTCTTTCCAAGCACCCTTATTAGCAATATCAGTAGAAACTGAAAAAATAAAAAAATAATTAATTTTCTAAATATTGATCACTAAGTATCTAAGTAAAGTTACCAGTTAAAGTGTCCTTTTCATATCTTATTGCTATGTGCGTATCATGTTCCAGGTTTCTAAATTTAGCTTCACAGCCAGCTAATTGAGTATGAGTACCATCTCGGTCATGATCATAATGAAGGGATCCATTGTTTATCATTCCAGAAATGTAAGGATGTTGATGCTACAAAAACATAATCAAAAATATTACAATTTCTTTTTATAACATTTATATAAATTTGTTCATGTTTTTCTTGCTTACATTGTGAGGTCCATTGTGATTACTGTAAGTATCTAGAATTATTCCCAAGCCATAGAAAAAGTCTTTGCTTCCAAAAACTGGTCCCGGTTGCATTCTATCTTTAGCATACCAAATGACAAAGCCATCACCAAATAAGTCTCTACCTTTGCCATAAACTTTAAAATGCACTTGCAATTCCCAATTTCTTGCTGTACATGGCTGCAAAAAGTATTAATTGAATTATTCCAATTCTTTAAGTAATTAAAAATTATTAGAAAATAAACTTACCACAGTGTTCCAAATAGCTCCTTGTTGACTTTGTGCATCTGGTGTTAGTCTTATGTAATTATTGGTCACTAAAGTACTACCCATAAAATCCCAATAAGGTATGGTCATTCCACTACCTGTAATTTTTTAATATTACTTATAATAAAGAACTGAAAAATGTTAAAAGATAAAACGTCGTAGTTTATCGTTGTGTGGATCATGACGAAACAGTAAGAGCTATCAATAGAAAAAGTGAATTATTATGCAAAAAAATTCGATTTTTAATTAATCTTTATTCAAAAATGATGACGCGTCAATAGTTATCTTTATGCTTACGACCTAACCTAAAAGGCCGATTTTAAAAGCAAATATTACTAAAACTAAAGTCTACAATGCCACGAAAACAAAGGAATAAAGTCATAAATCAGACTGATTAACAAACAAAGGATTTTTGAAGCATAAAAGTGTGATTATTGAGGAATAAAACCATAAAATTCGACGAACCTTGATATGGCCGAATTAGCGAATGTTCTCGTTTCATATAATCGTTTGTATTCCACTCGGCATTTACAATTGCCAAAAGTCCGATGAAAAACAACCAGCACCAACTCAATTGTAGTTTCTCACTTGCCGAACCCATTTTTCTTCCTTTTTTTTTTACTGATCTAAGGCCTGAAACGGAGCACGAAGCCAGGCGAGGAAGGGACCGAGTAACGTTGAATTACTTGGACAGGAGGGTCTATGGACGCGTCTGCACTCTGCAAAGTGAGTAAGACGCGCAGCCAGCGATGCCAATATCTATAGCCGTTTCTTACAATGCCGACTGCTATTAGACCTATACAGTGATAGTAGCATGAATAGTAGGCGGTTCCGTGAATCGTGATTCGTGAATCAAAAAATTCATCAAATACCAATGGATTACCAGTCTCCTGACGTCAAAGCGTCATTATCTATATGTATACAGGCATACAGTACGATCCAAATTAAATAATTCTACTTTTTTTATTTGTAATTTTATTTATGAATGAAAACAGTAGAACATGTGTGGCTCTAAAATAAACAATATGATAAATATGTGTATAATAAGTATTAAATTTGTTCAATTCAAAAGGCAACTTGTTAATAAATTAAATGTAAAATTCAATGGCAAGACTGAAATTTTTTCAAAAAAAAAAAAAAAAAAAAAAAAAAAAAAAAAATGCGGGACAATTAAAAGATTTCTTATAGTGACATGACGATAAAAATAATTGTTAGAATTTGTTAATAGACAAAATATTACAACATTTATTGTCTAAAATGATAACAGTGTAACAAATTGAGTGAAAAAGTGCTGCACAATTTTATTAAAAAATACCTTACATAAAATAAATTTTAATCACATGGACATTCTAAATAAAAAAATATATATAATCTATAATATTTCGTTTTAATACATAAAAATCGTGGAAAAATGTAATTCACATTAATACATATGGTTCACACAATTTATAAATTAAATATTTATTTTTTCTTAGCACGAGTACCCTTAGTAGCTTTTTTGCGTTTTTCGTTAAGCTCTGATGGTGCACTTTTGGCCTTTGATGTTTTAGCCTTGATAAGCTTATCATTTTCAATTTTATCATCTTCTTCATTATCAGAAACTGGCTCTTCATCACATTCATCAAAATCATCATTTTGAGTACTTGGACCAGATTTGTTTTTCTTTGTACCTCCGGTACTGAACATGGATTGTTTATTGTATGCCTTTGTAAATGCTATTTTAGTTTTTACACTAATAGAGTGCCACGGATCTCTACTTGGAATTCTATCCCATCTGGTCAGTTCTACTAATGCATCCAGATCTTCCCTTGTTAAGTGATAGGTTTTCATAAACTCTAATGCTTTGTCTATACCCTCTGTACCCTCAACAGCTAAAGGTTCTAAAATAGAATTCACCATCATTTTCATATAATCTAAATTGACTGCTTCTTTGCTTGCTCCAGTTGTAACACGTGCATGTACAGTAATATCTTGCAGTAATCTGTCACATTTATTAGTTTTTGAATTTTTTCCTAGCCAGCTAGGAAAGTTTATTTGCGAATTAATAGTTCCGGACATTACTGTTCCTGGTATAACAGAGGAAAACATAGCCTGTAATGGCAAAAGACTCCATGCTTGATTACTTCTAATTTGTCGATCTACTAAATCTCCCATTGCTAAACTTTCAGTACATTTTGCTCTTTTATCGTATGATTCACTTTTTGGTCCACTAGGTGTCACAATTAGATAATTTTCTTCAACAAAAAGAGGTGCAATACTATAATCATGGAAAAACAGATCACTCTTATCATGTATGCTCATGTGTTTGTGCTCCTCTGCACTAAAGACTTTTCGAACTACCTCCCAAGGTCCAAGTTTTAAATTTTTGTATTTAACTTTATCATTAGTTTCTTGTGCTGTTTGGGATTTTGCTGCTAGTACTGCTATGTGGTTAATAACTTGTCGGATATCCTGATTTGTTGATTGAATTATTTTCGTGAGTTCTTCTGGAGTGACTTTGATACCTTCTTTAAAACTAATTGACATCATTGCAGCTCTTATTTGTTCTAGCCTTGGTTTTTGGAATCTTAAATCAAAAGTATAATTAGCCAAAGTTCTAATTT
>JAWWEN010037320.1:0-50145 GCA_035582955.1 Sycophila texana | reverse complement strand
AATTCTGGTAAAATTAACTATATTCCGGTTTACTAGGGTGTATAGTTAAATTTACTTTTGACTTTTTTCTCAGTGTACTACGGTTAACCAGGTCCTTTTTCGATTTCTACTATAGTTTGTAAGCAATTGCCAAAGTAAAAACTTATTTTGTTGTTCGAGATTGTTATATATATCGTTGATAAAAATTAATACTATGTCTAATGAGTTAACAACATTTTTTGCTGATTATTATTAATATATATTTTTATCAACTATCGGCATAATTAAATGATTCTATTATCTTCTAAAATTGAATTAAGTATAAAATACTAAAATAAGTAGAAATTACTATAAAAATCACTAAACGTTAGAACCCTTTTATCTAATTTTCAGTGAACTTTCACGAATTACATTAGTTTTTCGCTAATTTCATTTTAAAAAGTATTTACTATTAGAATTATTAACTTTTAACTTTTAGAGGACCGCAGAAAGCCAGTATATCCGCTGATCGACCTCCAATATTAGATCTAATTTCTATGATTTTATAGGAATCACAAATTGCAAATCCCAGGCCTCTAAAGGTTAAAAGAATTGACATATTTTGATGAGCTTTTTTGTTTCTCTTTAATTTTATTTATATACAGCCTTCTTAATCGGTATAAATGCTTTCAAAATGAAAAAGAAAGATTTATAGTGTCATGTATTTAAAAAACTTGCTACATTATTTAAGACTCCATAATGCTTCAACCTCAGCTTTCAAATCGGGCATCCAACTATACTCTGCAAAAATAGACGCCGAGGTGAAATCAATTATGAAAACAACGAGCGATTTTCAAAATCCATTGTTCCCCTATGAAAAATCTCGTGAAAACTAGCCTCATTACCACGCACTCGCTAAATATCGCCAGAGTCAACATTACGTGGTCGTTACCGTGCGGCAACCACCGCCGCGTTCGAAAAAGTCTACAAAAAAAAAAAAAAAATCAGAGAAGAAAAGCAAAACGAGACAGTCAAAAACAAAAAGGTGAAGGAAAGAGACTCGGTCATATGGCTTGCGAAATATTTTTCTATAAAGCGCGCCGATGAATCAGCGGTGGCGCGGCGTTTTCTCGCGTGTCGCGCGATCGGCGAAGCCGAAAACAATGGTACTCCCCGCGGCGAGTGCGAAAAGCTCGTTAAGCAACCTGCCGCGGCTCGATTATCCGCGGAAGTCGGCGATTACAGAGGCGCAGCGCCGGCGGCGACTTAAAGGGGAAAAAAAAAAATTCGCCCCGGGACAAAGTGTCCGAGGTATGTATGTGCGCGCACGCGCGAGACGAACAATACGCGGAGGGACACTCCCATAATATACTGCAAGGAAGTTAAACGTCGACGCCTCGAGTCGGTATGTCGCTCGCCGCGGCTCTTTTTTTTTTCGTATGAAGCAGCTTCGAGCGGACTTTTCGAACACCAGTAGTTTTACACCGTTGCGTGGACGGTCCTGCCGCAGGTTTCCTTTCAATGCACCGCGTTAAATCATTTACTTGAATGACTTTGATTACGTAAATCGTCGTAGTTGGATTTTATTCAGGAAGCTGTTTGTTTCGATAATTATTTTTATGGTGAATTCGAATCGAGGACGCACAGCGATTTTATTAAAAATGTATATTATTGGATTTATAAGTATAACGCGATTAAAATAATTAAAATGGTGTCCGTATACCGATGATAAATAAAATAAAGGATTTTGAAAATACAATATGTAATTCCGAATTTTATTTCATTTTGTAGTATTTTTATAACTTTTATTCATTTATTCCATTATTTATTGAATAATAAGCGGTCAAAGTATTAAAATAATATTGAGAAAAATAACTCTGTAAAATTTAACATAAAGAACGTCAAAAATAGATTATAATTTGAACAAAAATAAGTTATTCAGAGACGTAATCGCCCTTTTTTTAAAGCACCAATCCACGTTCATTCGTAGCTAGTATACTCTGAAAAGGATATTCCATATCGCTTGATTCTACTCAACGTGGAGTAGAACCTTTAATTTTTAATTCAACAAAGGAATCTGCAATTACAAATATATCTGTATCTCCGGAGTCCGGGAATGCATTATTTTGTAATATATATAAATAAACAGCTTTAAAAAAATCTATAAAAGAAACACCGTCTCAGATAATTCTCAAATACATTTGTAATAAATAAAAAGCTTTTTTTAAAAAAAAATGTAAGAGAAAAAAAAATTAATTCCATAAACTCAACATCATACAACGTCATACAACGGCTCAGATAATTCTTAAATACATTTGTAATAAATAAAAAGCTTTAAAAGAAAAGTATAGAAGGAAACAAAAATTAAATCCATAAACTCAACATACACCGGCTCAGATAATTCTTAAATCCGCGTAACAGCATTAGCCGGCGAGCGGCGTACAAGATAACAAAAGCTGAAAGGCTTCCGTCAACCCGTAACTCCGTTTTGACAGGGCGGAGAAAAGTTGTAGTAATACGAAGAAAGCCGTCTATTCGGAAATAGTATGCGGGAACTGCACCCTGCGGAGAAACGGCGCGCGCGCGCGCACTTTCGAGCCTCGGCGTCTTGCCGTGGGCCGATTTTACGAGCGTACCGCGACGAAAAGGAGCAGCCCGACGAGCGCGGACACAACTAAAAAGGCTGCCCCCACACCGAATTATCCGTCGGCGTTGCCCGGAACGGCGCGGACTTTTATCCAGGAAGTGGAGCCGTCGCCACCGTCGCTGCTGCGCTATTCTCGGAGGCAGTAAGGGCCGCCACGCGTGTCCGCTTTATTAAGGAAGACCGGAGGCTTCCAAAACTGTTTTTATGCGCGGTGCACCGTAAAAATGTTTTTTTAAGGGGACGATGTTTATAGTGGAGGGAGAGTGGGTGTATGAAAGGCAGTACGAGGTTAGAAAAAGAATTTTTTTTATATTGGATTTATCTTTGGATTATGTTTTTGAACGGTTTAGTGATAGTGCAGGGATATTTTTCTGTGCTTTGCGGTTATAGAAGTAGATTTGTAAGATAAATTTGTAAGAATCATTAAATTAAAGAATGCAGAGTTAAATGAAATCACAGAGTAATTTAAAGTAATAAAAGCTCTAGTTAACTAATAATACTAGGTTACTAAATTGCAAATTTTAGAATGAATTTAAGTGCGATTATCCATGGAAATTTGGAGTTTCAAATTTCGCGCGCTCGCTCCGTTTGACGGGAAATAAACATTTTTTAAATAATTGCAATAGGTTTTTGCAAAATTTACTGTTGACAGACGGACGACTAACTATAGTGTTCACGTCAGAACCTATCAAACTAAGAATAGCATTATTTCTCTAAGAGAGAAATTTGTACACATTTTAGATACTTGTAAATAAAAAAAAAGAATTAACTAATTGTAAGAATAATTTTACTAATAAACCTTAGAATGTTATTTAATACATAACACGTTTAAAAAGTTACGTTACAAAAAAAAAATAAATAAATAAATAAATAAAAAAAAAAAATAAAAAAAAAAATAAAAAGGTTTCTAACGAATTAGAGAATTATATTCTATTCCTTATACCTCCATTATTTCATTCGATGTAGTCTGTACTACAGCGAATAAAATCATGCTCTAATGTATCGTTTAGTATGCAATTACAGCCACCGACAATTCGCATGAACAGCAACATAATGAAGTTCATTTTAGAAAACAAGACAAGCACAGCTATTATTCCATTCCACAATAAAATGTACCGCAATAACCGCCACGTATTACCTCTTCATCAGTAGCAATCGCTCAGCGCGCGCTCGACATCCCATATAACCAATCAAGCACCAAGAAAAAAAAAAAAAAAGAAATCCCGCATTAAAAAATCGTTTGGACGAGAAAACAATCGATCCTGCAATTTTCTCAGAAAAGGCGATCATACGCACACATAATCGATTGTCGATAATCGCCGTTCGCGATAATGGAATATCGATTGATGACGAGACGAGGAAGGGGGTGAGCGGACGCGCGTTACGCAAGCCCATTAAAGGCGTGCGTTTTCGCACGTAGCCGAAGTGCAGTGAGAGAGAGAGTCATCATTTCGCGCGGCGGAATCGTCCCGAGAGCGCTTTTCCTCCCTGAGAAAGGAAAAGTCGGCGCGTTCTCTCGCTCTCTCCCCTCGACAATGAGGATCCGCATAATGACGGACGCGCGAGCTCGCGCGGATTGTTTCCGCGCGGGGCCACCGCAGACGCGCAATGACGGATCTTCGCGAGATTGAATTTGGACGTACAGTCGAGCAGGAAAGTCGTGGGAAGTGTGCGACGTCACCCTGCGTGAGCACCCGGCGAACGGTTTCCTTTCGTTTCGGTTAGAAAAATTGCCGCCTGCTGTTGCGCGGCTTAATAACCAACTACGCGAGTATAGCTTGATAACACGAATTGTCGGAACTAATTCAATAAGTAGAGGGTATTATGTATATGATGGATAGAGACATTTATTTATTTATTTATTTATTTTTAAATTATTGTCGGACTGCTTTTCTTTGAAGGATATAATTACCAAATACAATATTTAAAAATTATAAGAGTAAAAATACAATAAATAGCATTCCGATATTACACTGAGAGAAAAATTTGGTAATTCTAAATAAATATTTATAACAAGTACTATTATTTTTATTTGTTTAGTTTTATTATAATTGAATTGAATATTATAATACTCAGAGAAGAGAGTGAGGATAGAAATGAAAAGTTACACGATTTGATTAGATTTTCACTAATCAAAATGTACTTTTTGACTCTTTTCCCTTTGTGAAAGTAGTTTTGTTTAATTTTTTGTCTGAAAAATTGTGACCGCACGATTATGTCGTAAAACTACTTTGTGCTAAATCTTTGCAATTTTTTTTCTAGGAGCAAACGTTGTCTACTTCAAGGCAGTTGTTTCACAGTATATACTCGTAACTCGAAGTTCAATGTTGGCCTAATATTGTTCCATTCTCATTTTCATAGAGATCGTGATCGAGTCGTTCCAATGTCTCCGGAAAAGGGACATTTTGATTTCTCGCCGGCAGAAACTTTTCCTGCAGTCTGTATGGACGATGGATAGTTAAAGAGCGGCTCTCGGTTCTCCCGGTGACTTTTGCCTCGTTCTCAAGGTGGAGAGCCGCGAGGCTCGCTGCCGCGCACCCGATATACTTGACGAGGTACTGGAATAGGCTCGACGCTCGTGAGCCATTGTTAATGTCATCTAAAAAGCCGGCAATAAGGATCTCGCGGTCGCCTTCACTCTCTTTCTCTTTCCCGCCGAGAAATTATGGCAAATGTCGCTTTTATAGATTGATGTTTTTCATCCGCTCCTCTACCTTTAGTAAAGATCCTAGCGAAAGATCGGAGACTGCATTAAATTCTGTAATGCGACTGACGGCTAAATTTTTAGTTGCATGTTATAATTTACTTATTTATTACCAGATAAATTACATATGTAATCCTATAGAGGCACTCACATCTTCCTGAAAATATCACTCCCCTTCAATTTTAGCATGACCTTATAATTCATAAATACTTCTTCATTTCTTGTGCATATAACTTTAATCTTTTTTATAGTCAATATTTGTCGATTACCGTATTGCAAACACTCTATAATTAACACACCATTAAGTGACCAATCCGCGATTTTTCTCCTCGTACATCTATATAAATATTACCACACTTGGCAGTAAAGTAAAGCTTGCAATGCCGGGTAATAAAAACCGTGTCTTTGCTTATTTATGCAAACCACTTAGTCCGCGTTCCTTTCCAAACGTACACTATAAAGAAATTCATCGGCGATGAATCAAATACATAATTTTACAGAGCGATCGAAGCGCTCGGGTGAAACGATCCCTCCGCCGTTATTGGTCAACTGAAATTCATCTTTATTTGTCCGCGCCGTCACAATTTCATTATTTCAAAACAATTTCATTAGCATTTTTATTTTACAGACAGACAGCCGAGTGAGAGATCCGTCGACGATAAAATTTCGAAAGCATCCTTTCGAACCCCCGGACGCTCGTCTAGAAAAAGGCGAACCCGCTAATAAAATAAAGCGACAGCGCAGCGCTAATGGAATTACATAAAGCCGCGCGCGGCGGAGCCCGCGTTTATGACATCGTTCCTTCGTTAAGTCGGCGCAACGAATTATCCGCCATTTACACACAAAAGTCGCCGTCAGATATCCTGCGCGCGGAAACAATTGCATTTCCGCGCCTGACGCAAGGCGCCGGGGCGTAGGCACCTCGAAAAATAAAAGATGCGTATGCCCACCCGAGGGAGGTGAGGAAAAAACCGAGGCGTTTCCGATGGACCGTCGAAAAATTCGAGGTCGTCGTTTTCCAAGGCGGAGCCTCTCGATTGAGACATAAAACTGCAGTTTCCTGTCGGGACTGTGTCTCCTTTTCTTTCTTCCTGCTCGGCAAGTATAGGCGCAGATCTGGTGACGACTACACGCTCGCCGCGGAGAAATTCTGCGCGCCCGAGACTCCCGGTAATATACCTGTATTTAATGAGCTCGACTGTGTCGTTTACTTTGGCCATTTCGAGCGTCGTTAATTTGAGAGCCATTTATGCCTAATAGGGAGGGGTTTACTCAATATCGAGGAGAATTTTATACGTCGGTCAGTCGGATATGCGAGTTTGTTCAGATCGTAAAATCAAACTTTCATTAGGCTGAGATTCGATACGATTCTTGATGGACGCTTCGGAGTCGATGGAATCATTAACCTGATTCACCGATTTAGAAACTTGTAATCTGCAATTTATTGTGTGAAAAAAGTCGATTAAGATAACTCTATTCAAATAGGGATCGTAAAATTGTTTTTTTCTGGTCTTGATATATTGTCTTCTTAGGCTTGCGAGCATTCCCTGCTCTAGGCATGAGCAATATGTTTTTTAAGTGCTTCGCTCATTTCAACGTGCAAATTAAAGATAATTAATGTTAAACATATGTGGGCATATTAAAATTATCCATAGATTTAGCTTTCAGCGTGATTCAAGAAATCTAAAGTAAACTTTTGTAAAAATAAAAGAGAAAAAAAGAAAATTACGTATCGTTTTAACGCGAATAAAATTCATTTCTAGATCAACTATCTTTTCTTTAATTAAAAAGAAAAGAGCATTTCATACGTGGAGAAAAATTTTGCATTAAAATTTACGACAGTGTATACAAATTAATATAGTAGATGTTCTAATTGATAGATAAACTTGATTTCTATTATTAAAAATTTTTTAAATGTTGTACTTCAATTAAAGAAAAGTATTTTAAAAAATTGCAACTATAGTAATTTTTAGTGAATAGTATTTTATTCAAAATTATTAAAGGCTATACTAAAATTCATACTAAAATATACTAAAATTTTAATAGACGGTATACACTAATATTTATAGTATTCCTTGTTTTTTATTTTAAAATACATAATTCATTTTTTAATTTCTAATTATTTCTACAATAAGTTTCGTATTCTTCAATATCATATAATAATTATTCATTTTAAAATACAAAAATTCCCGTATAAAGCGAGTCGGTACTTCGATTAGCAGAAATTACACTACCGTTAAATAAAAAAAATTTCTCCGCGTAATACGCGTCATCAAACGCCATTCGCATACCCAGGAATCGCGAATTTTTCTCCGGTCCCCTCCCACGTATCTCAAAACGAGCCTCATCCACAGAAACCACGCAAAGCACGCGCCAGGCCGAAAGCTCGAGAAAAAATGAGCCGCGCCAGTCCAGAAGCCGCAGGAGCCTAAGGTGGAGGAAGAAACGCGAGTCGTGGGCACACGCCGCACATGCCTCGGCTCTCCCGTGCACACCAACACCAAGAAAAACCATCGCAGCACGCCAGGCGCACTCACACAGGCGCGCGCCCAGCCAAGCCAAGGCGGCGGGCCGTCTTTCTCTCGGGCTCCCCGCTCTGAGCGTCGCGTGGAGAGGAGAGAAGGCGCGATCCGCGTGGAAACGGCGCAAAGGGTCGCGCGCGCGACACACAGTCATTGCGGCTCCTCCGAACGCAGCAGAGCCGAGTCGAGCGTCGTGCAGCTGATATACACACGCGAGGCGGACAGACAGACCGAGAGAGAGGCACGTACTCAGCGAAGTCATGCTCCGACCTGGAGCCCGTGACGCTCGCCGTGCCCCTCGGCCAGTCGTTCAGGATCCACCGGGAGGGCCCAAAATGTGAGTGTTTGAGTGACAGTGAAGTGCAGGACCTTCAGAACAGCCCCTCGTCCCTCCTTGACACCCTTCTGGACGGACAGTACAGTCGAGGGGACACCTGGTGTTGGTTTCTTTTTTCTTTTTTTTTTGGTAAATTTACTTGTATTTTGGAGTGTACGAACGAAAGTGAGAAAGTCATGCCGGCGACGCACCAGGAACACATGCGGCATCACCGCGGCTGCAAGGGCAAGGCTCACGCGAGTGGAATCGGCAAGACACTGAACGGCAAGGGCACTCCAACCACGACGAAGATCATCAAGATCGCGTCGAGTCCGCCGAAGCAGGCAAAGGAGCCTCGGAAGGCGGCCGTCGTCCAGGACTCGCCGAGGCGACAGCAACAGCTTACGAGCACGCGCAAACTCAGCAGGAACAGCACGAGCTCCTGGGATTACAGCGACAGCGACAGCCTGAACTCCTCGGAGCCTGGGCTGACGTCGGAGCACAGCGGGCACGAGCGCATGATCCGTAGGATCGACCGGGTTCTCGACGACATCGACAACGCCAAGTCGATCTACGACGAGCATAAGCTCAGCAACGGATCCGTCAACAACAACAACAATGGCAAAGCGAGATCGCCGCTGGTCAGGGGTGGCAGTATGCGCAGGAGCCAGAAGAAGGAGACCTGGGCGGATACGCTGCGGTCCAACTTTATCGTTGACGACCGGATCAGGAAGATGGAGGAGGGCTGGGATGACAGTAACGTCATTAAAATGCCGCGCGAGCGCAAGTGTCATCGAATCACTGCCGAGATAGAAAACCGAGAATTGGAGAATTTGAACAGGAGGAACTCGCTGGTCAGGAGGAACGCCTGCCCTGGCAGGGTGCAGAAGAGGAGCCGACCGAGTAATCAGTCGCGGCACGATGTGATCGAGTGGGAGGAACTGCTGGAAATGGCCCTGGCTAGTAGGACCGGAAGAAGGCGGCGCGAGTCCGCTGATCACAGGAATGGATTTGATTCTGGATATCTCAAGGATCTGGAGGTGCTGCGGAACAACGTCGCGCCAAGGAACTTTGAGGTATTGCCTGCGGAGTTGAGACTCTCGATGACTCCACGAAAATTAACTTAATTAGGAAAGACAGTTTCGTTTTTGGGTGGGAAACTTGTAGGGCGAACGTTAAATGCTCTGGTAGTAGAAAAATGTTATTATGAGTACCAAACAGAAAATTTACATAAATAATTCACACAAATTTTGTGTAAATTATAAGCCATTGCACATAAAAAAAAACATTAAATATTGTGTAAAATTTGTGTTCTTTTTTCGTCTAATTCGTTTCTGAAATGATTGTAATAGAAATAACTTGATATTTACAAGAATTTTACAGATATATTACACAAATTTTGTGTAAAATCCAGTTAAATCACTGTACACAAATTTTACATAAATTTTATACAATTAATTTACCACCAGTTTAAGAAATAACACTTTTTGTGTTATTTTTTAAACTGATTTTTAAATGTGTAGATGAAAGTTCATTGAAGTTTCAATTGTAATATAACAAACTAACGTGTCTAATTTAATTTAAAAGAGAATCCATAATTAAAATCGTGATGTTAATTTAAATTCAAAACATGCTTTTCGTGATTTATAGTTTTATTCACGCTCTACATAATAAAACATAAAATCACTTCGTTCTCGATGGCATCCTTGCTATCGTGAGTGCTTGCGTTAAAATGAATTAATCATCCAAGGCATTCAACTATCTTAGGCTAGTTACTAATCAAAAACAGCTAACGGCAAAAAAAAAGCTTAATTGAATAAGGCATTTATTTCAGTGTTACAAGTTGTTACTATAAAAATATTTTCTTTACATTCGGTGGCTTAACTTCTTCAACTGCATAAATCAAGTAGATACTGTGTTTTCTTGCACGTGAATGGCATTGTTTGTCTTTGTGTAGGTATGTTTTCTTACTTATCATTATTGGTACTGCCATTTTAATGCAGGCCGTTATTAATTACATTATCGTGCAAAAGTTTCGACACAGCTAATTGTTTGGGTTTCATTGAATAAAATTCATTGAAGAGAATATATGCGATAGTCAATACATACATTTTTTCTTTTGCAAAAAAGTCATAAATTAAAATTAAATACAACAAAAATTTTGTATCTAAAAGAATAAAAGAATTAATTAAAGGAAAAATTATAAATGACATCTGTTATTGAAATAAATAAATTCTCACAGTCAACGGGAATAATAATCATTGAAAAGAATATAAGATAATCAATATATTAATTTATTCTTTCGCAAAAAAAAGGCCATAAATTAAAATTAAATACAACAAAAATCTTACTTACATTTAAAAGAATGATTATCAATGACATATGTTATTGAAATAAATAAATTCTCACAGTCAACGGGAATCTGAGGTAATTGAAAAAATTGAAAAGAAGCGAATAACATTACTTTATTTTTAACCGCGTCGTGCAAAAAAAAATAGCGCATGCAAAATCCCAGAAAACAAAACAATATTTTACAATCGGCAATCACAGCAACTATTCCAACCTCGATTTTGATTTACCTTTCGAATTAGCATATGTAAACCAGGTTAATTTATCGCCGTCGCTTCTCTGCGCAAAATCCAGTTAAATACGCAATTCCGCCCTCGTCCACGGCAAAGCGGAATTAACACACCGTGTCGCATCCAATTCGTCAGCGAAGGAATCGCGAAAAATCTTGCCCAACGATCGGCGAGGATCGAAGCGCGCGTGCGTGTGCGGAGGCGAAGGAAAACAAAAAGACCGAGCGACCGAGAAAGAGAAATGAAAAAAAAAAAAAAAATGAAAACGAAGAGCCACCCACGCACCGGCACTTTGGCAATTTCTCAATGATCCTGATGCAACGAGCGTTTCTGACATTGGGCTTTCGCCACCCGCGACTGGAAGACCCGCGCGTCATCAGGATACTCGCCTCCTGTCGCTCTGGGCGAGGCGCGATTTTGGGAGAAGCGTTGTATTGTTCGCGTCGTGATGGATTGGGGTCAGTCCGCGCGTCCTTGGTTAGTGTCGTAAATTTCGATTTCTCAAATGCCCGGCCCTTGGGAATCGACTACTATAAGTATCGCGTTCAATAGTGTAAGCCCGGTCCCCGCGTAATTAGTTTAGGTAGCCGGATACATTTTTTAGTTTAGGAAATTTGAATGTGATTATTTTCCTATTGATGTTTATTGGATGTAATTAAGGCGAGCGAAGGATGTTTTGGGTTTGTTATTTTTGGAATATTTTTTTTTTCTAAATGACAGTCAGATGTTGTAATTATACAATATTTATAGTGCGATGAATATTCATAGGCCCATGAAAAGATTTAAGATCGGCAATAAATAAAAAAAGTTGTATGGTTAATGTATTCGCCGGGTATAGTAAAAAAAAAATTTTTGTTATACAAGCAAAAAAGTCACTCTGACACATCGCTTTTGAAACTTTGAAAATTATTATACCTCGACTGACAATGCGTAAAAAAAAAACTTGTAACAATTCAGTCTCGCATTTAATAAGCCAATCACGTATACATTTTTATCCTCCACGTGACACGCGTTTTTCTCAACTGAAATTGAAAAAAAAATAAATAAATAAATAAATAAGGTGCTTGAGGAAATTTAATTAGCGCCGAGCAATTACGCAAGCCCTCATATAATTTTCATTTCACGAAAATAAAAGAAAAGAAGCTTAAAAAATTAATTTATCTGCCTCTCTCTCCCCGCCGATTTTTCATTAATCCGGCAGTGGCGATCTCACGAGGCGCAGCCGCGCCTTTTTCAATTTCGATCGTCGCCGGATAAAACGACGCTGGAAACTGTCGCGTTCTGCAGTCGGGGAGAAGCGGTCCGTTTTTGCAAATCGCCCGGGCCGCTCTCGGCGCTTATCTGACCGCACGGTACTTTTCCCCGCGGGGATATATAGAAAGTCGCGCTCGCACCTCCGCATCGCCGCGACCCTTTTGTTCCTCCCGTTCGCCAAATTCCTCGCGATTCTAATCCGTCGCGCATGTATAATAACGCGAGGCGGCACGACGCCGCTTATCCGCAGCGGAGATTCTCTACTCCGCCGTTACTTATGCCATCGTTGCCCGCGATGGATTCGAATTTTAGCGGCTAATGGGCCGCGACTTCAAAATTTTTTTTCCCGTGGGAATGTCCGCTGATTGCGATAGCCTTTTAACTGCTCGGGAACGATGGAAAATCGATGAGTTTAGATCGCGGGCGCACCGAATTATTTTTTTGGATCAGGGATCTCTGAGGCGATCGCTGATAAAGGTGACTGTGTAAGATTTGATCTTTAGAATTTTCAGGAATTTGGCTATTACCTCACTCGCTCTTTTTCTCCCTCAATTGGTCTTGTTTACGAAACTGATTTCTTATGCAACTGCGGATGCGTATTCATACACAGATAAAAAGAATAATTCTAGAAAAAAAATCATCATTTATTTGACAGTCGATTTTCTCATGTTATTCGTCACAAGTAAATATTTCTTAACACGTAAAGAAATATTTATTAACAGTTAATACACGACTTCTTTTAATGTCACGCTTTACTTACATTAGGAACCAACAGTTAAGAAATGTATTATTTCTTTCTAATCATTCGGTGGGATTTAAAGTCACATTCATTTAGTATTAAGTCAGCGACTTTGTCAGGAAGGATTCTTCTTATCTGCGTATACAGAGTGATTATTGCATCTTTGATATTGAAATTTGAATTTAATCGCGAATACACAATAATCTTTGCATTAGAATTTGAAAGTCGCTTATGCTACGGCGACGCTGCGCCCTAGAGACAAAACGGAATAAAGTATTTTTTATTAGCCTGTTTCTATTATCCGATGCACATGGCGAACGTTTAACGGTGCACACGAAAACTCGGCGTTTAACGAACTCGTTCAGATTTTCATCTGCGCGGGAGCGCCGAGAGAGCAGGGGCTCTCCGCTGAGGATAAATTATCGAATTTTTTTCGCATTTCCGAAAGTCAGGTATTTGCATTGTTAGCATTACATAAGGAATTTAGCGTAGCTACAGGAATTCCGCGAAAGTGTGGCTAATTGTTCGCCTGGATCCTTTGAATTCTCGGCGCGCGAAATTCAAAGAGCCTACATAAATTACTCAAAATAACGATGTTTGAATAAAAGAAGATTTTAAAAAGGTCTTAAATATTCTGCGAATGTAAGCACTGTTTAAACAACTTTTTTCCTTTGTAAAACAATAAATTATCATAATTTCGACTTGCCCGACTCAAAACACGTCTCAAAAGAGGCAGTACACGGAGGGAAACTTGTCAAATAAAAATTGCAATGATTTTTATCAAAAATTAGAATTTAATTTATCGTATCACAGTCGTCGCAGTCAATTCCGATTCTATGTAAAAATAACTAAAATTTTCTTGCCTAATAATCATCGAATGTTCTTGTCACTTACATAAATTTTTATATTGTATTTCCCTCGATGTGCTTAAATTTATCCTTCATCGATCAGTAAAAAACCTAAGTCAATTCTTCATAGAAAATTTCTCTCCGTGCGCAGTACTCGCCTTCAGAATGGAAGACTTCGGCGAGACTTCAAAATTCTTTCGAGCATTAGGCATTAGGATTCACGGGTAGGTGTCGGGGGGGCTCGAAATGCGCGAAACGGCTGCTTTCGCGAATCACGTGCGGCGCGAGTCAGGAAGTTCGCGCCGGAGGCCCGTTTATGGTGGGCCGCCGACTCTCCATCGAAGGCACCTGGCGCGCTCACTCGCATGAGTAAGCGGCGGCTCGTCCGCGCGCACCTCGCTATCTTCCTTTTTCCTCCCGCGCTCCTTCTCCCTCGAAACCGCAACATTCGATTTCGCGAGGGTGATTAGAATTTGCCTCTCCCTCCCCCCTTCTCTGTATATACGTATATATATATACATGCCTTCCCTCTCGCTCTCGAAGGTGTACGAACCGTGCGGATGGATTGTCTTTTTAAGGAGAGACGCGAGCAGCACAATCGCTTGTTTGTCGATGCCGGAATGCCGGAGTGCTTATTTTGGCCTTTCGCAGAATCGTCATTTGCCGCTTTTTTCGAGCTGCGGTTTCGTGATTGAGAGGGAGTCCGCCGCGACGTTCGATGCTTCATTTGCCGCGACGGGACTCGGAGATGGCTTTTTAATGAGCGGCCGTGGATAGGCCCACGTAACGACGTGCTGCTTCGATTTTTTTTTCCTTTTCATGACGGGCAATCGCGGTGATTCGACCGCTTGAAAGTCAATGTTTTCGCGGTATATACTTCGCGAGTATAGGGTAAACATCTTATGGAGCAATTGACATTGATGGAAACAAAAGGAAACTTTTTTTTTCTAGAGAGAGATAGAGAGAGAAACTTTCGATTATTCTCGTGGTAGCTTACGTAAGGTGGTTAAGTGGATTATCGACAGGTGACTGTTGCTGAATTTTTATCGCACGCGGGTTACACGATTGCAATCGAGTTGTAAATGAATGAGTGTGTACTGTTTATGATCGTAATTCGCTTATTATCGGATTTGCGCTCTCATTAAGTGATTCTGTTCTCTTAAAAAAAAATGACGTTGTTTTCATTAATTACAATCTTTTTTATATGAATTTTGTCGTAAAACTAAGTGACTTGTTATTCATTCATACTAGACTATTTAAAAATGAATTAGTAAGAAACTACTACAATTAGTGAGATTTCACTAAAAAATAGTGGAGAGCTTATTTAGTGATTAGTGGAATGACTTCTATTCATTTTATTAGATTTTCACTAATTAAACCGAGAGCGGGAATAGGATTTAAATTGTTTTGAAATATTTCTTCTTCAAATCAACATTCCTAAGTAGTTTTGATTAATATCTGAAATTTAGTCATATCAATTACAGATTAGTTCACGCTGTACATGTGCACGTAATTTTTTATTTTACAATGACATTTGCACAATAAAATGATCTACCTATTTTTTTTACCTCAATCCCATGACCATTATCGAAATTTAGCGATCAACATTCGTTTGGATTGCGAGCATTTGTCGTCCGAGACTTGATCTGGAATTGATCTTGATTTTCGAGAAAAATGCATTTATTATTTTTTTTTAAGTTCACTTCATTAGTCCATATCAGAACAATCATTTTTTGACTTCGGTCTTATCAATCTCGATATTTTAATTTAATTTCACAAGTCTTGCTGATTTTTGTTTTTATAAGAAGTTTCAAATGTTAAAAAAAAAAGAGAAAAACTCCAAGGCGCAGAGCTCTCTTTTATTAAAAAAAATTATTTATTTAAATACGAATCCTCATATATTTTTTTTTTTTTTTAAGTAAAACCCCGAAATAACTGCAACTGTCAAATTTGTACGTACACTTCATTATATTTACCTAAATGAATACAAACGAACTCGCGACTTTTCGCCAAAACAAACAAGCAATTAAAACCTGACTCCGCAGAGGAAAGTCTCGAGTACACTCCCTCCATTCAAAGCACGCGCAATAATTCATCTCGATGACAAATGAAAAAAAAAAAAGGCGCCGCCCGTAAGAATCATTGCCGCAAGTAATCGCCCGGTCTCATCTGCCCGACACTTGCGCCTGCCGAGGCGTCCCTCGCGTGCAACGCTACAATACTTGTACACACATACACACACATTGTATATACGTATATACACGGCGTCGGTTCATTGAGAAGCGCGCCCGGCGTAACACAGGCACCGGCGGCCGGGAGCTTGCAATATAGTCGCGATTTCGCAACGGAGCCGCGCGTTCGCTCGCGGGCCGCAGCTATGAGCCTTGAGCGGCGTTATCGAGCGCGCCGCACGCAGGAATTCATCCCACGCGGCCGGCCGACCGCCACCTCTGCAGCTCGCATCCCACCTCCTCGCTATTGTCGCTCTTACAAGCCTCTTAACGAATCCGTCGTTTGTTCGATGAGCGCTCGATTGATTTTCGTCGATTTTTTTTTGTATCCTTCCTTGGCGCGTGAATGAAATGATGTATGTGTGTACGTGTATATATCGACGGCCAGCGGAAAGGCGTTGTGGGTTTTCCATGAGGTGAACGGCGGTCGAGAGCTGAGAACAAGTCCGTTTGTTTACGTTTGTGCTAATGACGCATTAGCGCGCCTAGTGATTGCTTGATAAATGAAAATCAGTGACTTGGCAATATTTCATCGGTTAATTTTTTTTTTTTTTTAACGGGCTTTGCACTTTTTGTACGAATACACACGCGCGCGCGTTCTACAGCGAGTTTCATTCATCAGGGGCACGTGCGGTATAAAGCCACTCGTTGTAACGGTACACGCGATTATCTCTTCTTTTACTCAATGAAATTCAACCTCGAGCGTTTATTTTTTTTTTTTTTGTTTTTTTTTTTTTATTCTTCTCGTAATGTAATCATTTTCGCGGAGAAAAGCAAACAGAGTACCGCAAAAGTTGCGTAATGATTCGAGTGGCGCGTATCGAGCTCTGTTTAATTTTTATGGCGGCGTAAAAATTATCGACTACACGCGTCTTTCGGACTCGTCGGTGCCGAGCAGCTTGTACGTATATGTTATATTCGGCAATTTTCGTATAAAATGCGAAATTGACGATATTTACAGAAATTCCTGGAGATTTCAAGGCTCGCCGAGGTGTACGCCGGCGCGTAAAAACGTTTACACCTTATCGCGCTCGTAAAAACGTCGGGGAGTTATACTTTTCTCCGCGGACTCGTTCCATTAAGCGCGAAAGAGCGACTTCGGAGTTTTACGATCGATCTCGCGCCTGCCGCGACATTTGCATTGGAAACACAGTCCGCGATACACGCTCGACATTAGAAAACTAATTTCGACGGTAAAATCTAGAAATGGAAATGTGAAGTTTCCACGTGGCAGGTTGCTGTGCTTTTTTTTGCTTTTTTTTCTTCGCAGGCATTATAGCCTACCTTACATCTAATGAATGTGGTTGAATATAAACATTAAAAAAAAATACGTTTAATAAAGAGTGACGTACTTGTTAAGTAGAAGAGCTACATGTTTAATGCTCGTGCGATAAGATTCTATTTTTGCATTTTTTTAATGCACTTATGCAAATTCCACCTACAAGCTAATTTCTTGACTTTATTGTTCTTGATGTGATGAGAATGTCTTTGACTTCTTTTATGTATTTATTTATTTTATATTTAGACGTAGAGGCAAAAATTTAAATACTCTTACATAAAATGATAAAGAAGAAATATAAAGTAAATATATAAGAAAAAATAGTACAAATTTGTAGAAAGTTAAACTGTAAGACTGAATCGAGAAAGATCTTAAAATCTCTATGATTATTAATACATTTAAAACGTGAATGAATTAAGAGTATCCCAATTTCACTTTAAACGTATTTAAAATAAATACAAATATTACAATCTTCTTGTACAACCCGGAAATTTCTCCTGCATATAAGAAAGTTCGTGATTTTTTTCTAATAGATATGAAGAGCTTATTATAAATAAATAAATAATATTTTATTTTTAACATCAAATAAATAATAATTTTATTTTATTAATTTTATTTTTAACATCAAATAAACTTAAAATTTTATTTGTTTTGCAGCCATCACTTGATTCCACATGCAATCTAATAACAAGCGTAAGAAGTTATGAAAGGCCATAAACAATTTAGTCATCGACGAGTCACATCCAATTTCAGTTAGGGACGAGCCGCTAATGAAAGAGCGGAAACCGCACGGAATTTTTCCATAAATTTCGAGCGATGCTCGGTGTGTTTGCGCAAAACCAAACGGAGAATTTTCCATATGCAAATGCACGAGCGACGGAGTAAGCATCTAAGCCGCGCGTTCATCGCGGATGAAATTCAATCGGCGCGATGCCTCGGAGGGGTCTGTCGATAATTACGATTTCGTGGCGTTTGATGGATTAATTCGGCGCCGGGGTCTACTCGCCAATAATTGACCAAATGGCGCCGCGAACGATCGTCGACCGCAAGAAGCCTGGCGCCCGGCAGGAGGTTTGCGGTCGTTGGCTCCGACGCTCTCGAGCAAGTTGCCGGGAGCAGGTTGTAAAAGATGTTTGGGTGTATATTTTTGGAAGGTGCCGGAGTGTGAGAATTTTAGGTTTTTTTTTGCAAGCAGAAATGCTGATGTTTTATCATTAATTGGATTGTCGTTTTTAATTAAAATTGATCGTTTAGATTCAAATTTTGTATTGAGGATATTTTTTTTATTCTTGTTTTGTATAAGTCGTAGCTTGATATTACTAAATTTGTTTTGATCTATTACATTAATTATCTTCATGATGAAAGAAAGTCTGAACGAGAATTATTTTTCGAGGATTATATTGAAAAGTTTATACTGAATTGAACATAGAGCTTTTTTAATTTTTAGCTGGAACTAAATTAATTTGCATTAAATAACTCCATTGAATATATTTACCGCCACGAATTTGAAAATTAAAAAAAAAAACTTTTTAATTTGTTTGTTGTTATGTTAGGATTTTCCAACTAATTAAATATGCTTTTAATCAATGAATCTCTACATCTTCTATTTTCGAATGATTAATTATCGCATATATACAATATCCATAAAAAAACCATTCAAATTATTTTCTGCCTTTTACATCTAGTATTATCTAAGCATTAGAATTAAATTACATTTTTTGCAATGAATCAATCAATGTTATTTCAAATTAATTGCTTGAACTGTCGACTCCAATTTGTATTTTTTTTAGTTTACCCGGAAGCGGTCGAATAAATTTTGCCAGTTCGAATTCTTCAACACTGTATCTTAAGTAGTTTATGTTATGTTAATTTCTTTTTGGATCAACAATTCGTTATACCTTTCGCCATCTCTAATTCTCAGAATTCGTAATAAATATGCAAATAAGCATTCGATTTTTTTCTACTTTCATTAATGTAACAAACGGATTCTATTATACAGTTAAACATCGCATTCCGACTTCAATTTAAGCTATTAACTGTGAAGGATTTATTATGACATCTACCTTTCACGTCTCACTGATAATATCTTATTCCAATGCACCAATACGTTTATATCTTTCTAGTACATTTCACCTTCAAAGTCGAAATTTAACCGAAAACTTCTTTTTAAAAAGGTCAGAACTACGATCAAATTTGAATATTTTATTTCATATTTTATACTTACTACTTGTTTTTCAAAAATATTCTTATAATATTAAAATATTCTACAATTATTTATGGGTCTTAAGCATCAACTTATCATCCACGAGAAAAATAAATCGATGAAATTACAAAATGATTTAGTGAAGAGTAAAAAAGGAAGAATCAATTACTTCTCTATATGCTGTTAGCTCATTGACGTGTAGTCATCAGTGTTATGTTCTTTTTGATTATCGAGCCGCGGTCCTGTCGTTTTCTCGATGAAAAAATGGTGCACACTTGAGCAACCTCGAAAATCCAGTAGAACCTTGAAAAGTTTCTCGAAGTTAATTGATAAAGTAGCGATTGCGAAGGTCTGACGAATTCGACGTGTTTTTAATGACAATCTGACGGTGGTGACGAGAGCAAAAAAAAAGTGGACGTATCGCGCACTCTGATTGACTTGCGGGAAAGTTCACCTGTTGGAGAGATGCACTGGTGCGAGCCTGACGCAAAGGCTTCGATGACCTTGGGCCTGCACCGTATTTGGCGCTTTTGGGTCGCGGGCGATCATATCGGCGGTGGGCCTTTTGAGATTTTTTTTTTGGGATGCCGAGGACGCGCACAGGCGTCGACCTTTCTACGCTATACAGCTTCCGTTTTTTTTTTCGGATTCGAGTGTGTTGAGCGCGTTGATTATAATATCATTAACTTAGAATAGACAGTAAACTTGGGAAGGAACTAAATTTTTTTTTATACAGATCGGACATGATTTTGAGTGATCCGTAGGCGTGATCTTATACTGCAAGATTTTTTTATTATTATTTATTTTTCTACTTTTTGTATCACGAGTTTTAAAGCCAAATATCGATGCATTGGTAGCAATTTGTTTATATCAGTATTAAGATTAATAAAACTCGTTCGAGCAGGTTATTTCATTTTAGATAAGACCTTATACTATAAATTGACTTGCTAATCGAATTTTACAATTGACATTCGTTTAATGGGTCATTCTAATAGATTTAATGGTATTACATTGTGATATCTGTCGAAGCATTGGGTATAAATATTGAACGTTCGTAATTTTTTGTTTGGATTTCCAAAGCTTTCCAGTCACGAAAATTGTGAAAATCGTAAAAAATGTGCTCTTCCAATACAAAATTTAAGAATCGCGATTAAATAGTGTACAGCAAATTGTTACATCAAAGTCTGCTAAAGTGCACTCATTCTCGTTAACACGCACAAATCACTTCTAAAAATAAAACACTGAAAAAAAAATTACGAAATGGAAATGTAGGTTAACTCAATGAACTCTCAGTCACACTCAATCTCAGTATTTCGCTATCAAGAGCTTATCTGCCTTCTGGAAGCCTTAGTTAAATATAAAGCCACTAAAGACGAGTGTACTGAGCAGAGCCCCCGAGCGTAAGAGGGGCACGGCGCGCATAGCCCCTCGGGCGCTCGGCATGAATCACTCGTGATTTACGCGCAGCTGATGCGTGCAATTTTTTGGGAAAAAATTCTCGCCTCCCCCATCGGCGGCTTGCGCAACGCGGCCTACCTTACCGCGGCGGGACTTTTAAAGGACCGATGCCGCGCGCTCGTCCGGCTTATAAGGGACGATAATTTATCGCCGCGGCTTTTTTTTACGCGCGGGACGTACACGCGGAATTTCGAGGAAAACGCGCGAGAGTTTAAAACGGCCGCTAATTGGGAGCACTGCGCGCAGCTGAAATTTTTAAGAGCGCCCCGTTATGTGCGACAAAACATTGCCTTTTACATTAACGCGGCAATAATGAGGGTCATTATTGGATGATTTTCATTAATTCGATATAAAAATTGCCCGAACTTCGCGACACGTTGATGGTGAACGTATATAATTTCTCTACTGGATACACGTAGTGACCCACTTTTTTTTTTTTTTTTTTTTTTGTACTTCAAATTGGTAGCTCTATAAGCTATATTCTTTTTCCGAGTATCACTTAGTCATGCAAATTGTACTTATTTCCCAAGTTTTTAATATATAATGTAATCGCCCGGTAATTTTATTGTGAAAAGCTTTACTGTTACGCTTCCATTGTCTCCCACATTAAATGTCAATGTCAGGTTTTACAAGCAATATAATAGTTTAATAATGAAATTAACTCTCATTATAATTGCGACATTGAGCCTGTAATCAATTTAATTCCTATGTATTATTCACTGTTACTCCTTCACTTAAGACGCAGGAAGTGTCTGTGATTTATGCTCCGATGCTTTTTCAAAGTGGCTATCGTTTAAGAAGCTTTTCACAGTCGAGCGAAGGCCGTAAATATTATTCATGAGCAGCAGAAAATTGAAACTAAATCTGTAGAATTTCCAATTCCGAGTTAAATTCGCCCGCTCATCATCGCCTTTTAAGGTCGCGGCGAGGCGGCGTCACGACCCCAATTAATTTACGCTCTCTCTCTTTTTCTCTCCGCGTCTCACGGAAGTGCGTTCATTTTGTTTTTTCACTCCGATAGAATTCTTCGACGAGTGCCTTCTCGATGATAAAAGCGAAAAAGGAAAAAATGCGTAAGGCTCGTTTAAGTATCCGCTGGAACTTTTCGTACTCGAGTGGGACAAACGAGTGATGAGTTTTTTATCGATCGAGGACACCGGATGTACTTTGTCTCAGAGATTTTCCCGTGTGGGTCTATCGTAAAACAAGCGTACTTTTGATGTAAGTATTTGGCTGCGAAGAAAAGTTACGGAGTGTTCACTCTTGTGGATATAGCCCACGCGCGCGTACGATGCTTCGTCAACTTTTATTTTTCATCGCGAACGAAGACAATAAAGATCGTATTTTACAGCGTCTTCGGAGCTATTATTGGTTATTGTTTGTGAATTTGGAAAAGAAAATATTGCTCAAGTCCACTGAGTGTTGTAAGCATCGTTGCGCAGATTTTGACGATTGAGATTGTTTTATAGCGATCGTAAAGTATTTTTATTCGACGAGGAGTTTAAATTTTGCTCGACGATAATTGATGTTACGGGGGTTGTGTAATGGGTGCTCTTAATTTTGTAAGCTTGAACTTGAGGTACATATAACGAAATGCTGTATATGGGGAGAGCGTTTTCGGCGTGGTAATGAAAAAAGTATGTAAATTATATTCGATGGAATTCATAATTGATCCACATGTACACTTGATAAATATCTTGATCAATATATTTTTCAAGATTTCGGAAGTATTCTTATATTAAAAGTCAAAAGAGATAAATGTTTCTTCATTTGATGTTCTATAATATTCGATCAGATAAAGTAATGATTTTCAAACATAAGAAATTGATTAATATTCAAATGATGTGAAACGACGTGAATTTTATATTGACAATACTTATAATTTGTAATATTTTTTAGTATTTTTATTTACTTAAAATCGTAGAAAGCTGTTGTCATTGTGTGCAATATAAAAATATACACACTGAGAAAACAGTTCCGTAATCGCAACTAACCATTACTTGTTTTAACTAATATTTATTTGTTACAACCAAAATCTGTTTGATTCAACCAAAATTTATTTGTTTCAACCAAATATTAGTTTAAACAACTAACCGTTAGTTGTGATTACTGACCTTTTTCAAATAAAATAAAAATAAATAAATAATTGATCAGTTTATCAGAAAAACTTATCAGAAAAGCTTATACAAAACCCGCGAGCGAGTAAGTGTCTGGAACAGCAGGAAACGAAAAACACGACGGGCGAAAGGCGAATAATGTTGACTGCATCCGGAGGAAAAAGCAGCCGGTGCGGTAATGAGCGCGCGAATTTGTCACGGCTCGTGGAAAAATGTTAATAGCCACTTTGCACGTCCTTTCTATTATTGAATTACCCCAACATGCCTGCAACTTTCCAATTCGCCCTGAGCCATCATCACCGTAATTTTCCGGCAGCTCCGATCGCTCGGTAATATTATTGGAGAGTAGTGCGCGATCAGACCAGATGATATTTATTCGTAATAATTTATTCACCCACCGATTCGCATAGATAATAAAGAAGAAACCGGCAATGTTTATGCGAGAGAATTTTCCAGTAAAAATTACAAACACGATACCAGAAATCGTGGGACGATTGGCCTGAGTGCAAGAAATCACGCTTTTTCGATTAATATTTATGAAGCTATATCTGCGGATTATTGTAGAGTGATATATATATATAAACGTAATAATCGCTCAAGTAAATGTTACCGAACCATTTTTGTTAAAAGAATCACAATTTTTATTACATTGTTTTGTAATTTTATGCGGAAGTATTTGCAAATTATACTCGCTATACTTTAAATTTTAGATTCTATCATCCGTAAAATGACCAATGTTTAAAGTTTTTAGGACTGTCGAGTCTGAATGTGCGCTTTTAAGTGATATCTTATTATGGACAATGGAAGATCGGTATACTAAATGATCAGTTGAAATTACGGCCGTCTCTTAATTTAAACGGATATTTTTTCGTAAATTTTATTAAAAAATTCTGTCCATGTGGATGTCAGTAGATAAGGTCCGGGCATATCAAGACTGACACTGTAGCACTAGCTCCGCTCGCCCCGAACAAACGACGTCAGCAGCTATATTGTCGCCTGCAAAATAAAAAAAATTTTATTAATGTTACAGTTAAAAAAAATAAGTAGCTTTAAGTAGTGCGATAAAAATATTCTGCAAAATGAAAAAGCTTCGTTAATGTTATACAATGACAAATAAGTAGCCTATAAATAGTGCGATAGAAAATCATTATTCTAATCATTAAAAAAAACATTTTTTGGTTCGATATAACTTTAATGTAATTTTTTAGCGATTGAGATAATCATCAGTTATCTTAAAATTGACCATAGTGTTTAAAGTTTTTAGGACTGAAAATCTGAATGTGCTTTCGAGTGATATCTTATTTATACGTCTGTATAGTAAATCAATAGTTTTTATAAGAGAATCTGTAAAATTTCCTGCGCGACGACGTGCTAGATCGTCAGTCTATTGTAATTTCAAAACGAATTTTTTTTTCGTAAATTTTATTTAAAAAATTCTCTCCGTGTACTAGTACAAGGTCTGTGCTCGAAAAGACAGCCATTAGCAGCTCCACTTGACTCGAAAAAGCGACGTCGATCGAAAGCTGCTCTCGACGCTGCTTATAGGCTAATTATTTAAGCGGCCGGCTGCGCACGCAGCGTAAGCCGAGATTCCGCGAAGAGAAAAACGCGCGAACCACTTTCCAATTCCTCGGGTCGCTCGTAAAAAGCTCGAAAAGTGCCGCAATCAATCTTGACGCTGGACGCGCCTAAAATTGGCCGCGGCTGCTCCGGCGACTCACTTATTTGTTCGCGCGACAGCCATACGCGAGACTCAAACTTAAACGCTTGTCGCGAGATAAAACGTATAACGCATATATCCGGCGCGAAATTTCCCATGGAGCACGTGAGATACATGTACACGTGTTTTGGGCGCACATTTGGCTGGTCGCACGCGCCTATGTACGAAGAATTATCGGCGTATCAGTGTAGCGTTACTAAAACGTAGGTAATAATCCAGCGACAGCTCGTGAAATTATCGAGCAGTGAGGTGGCGCTATGGACACGCCAAGGGAGCCCGGGGCGATGGGCGAGAGTTGTTCTTTGACGCGGCGATCGGTATGCGCTTTATCGGATAACGCGATCGTCGATTTTGGGTGCGATTTGTTTGTCTCGCGGGTCTTGCATAACGAGCCGAACGGGATTTGAATGCGGCGCGTGCGCGGAGAACTGGTGTCGCTTATTAATATCAAGCGGCTTTTCGTTTAATGCCGTACGCGCTCGCGGCTCGGATGGTTAGACGCGCGCAGCTGCACCTTCAGTCGTACGCTTTCGATTGCGTAATGTTATTGTAATTTCTTGCTCTTTGAACTAGCTTTATGTTTAACTTGAATGAGACTGCGGGGGTTATTTGTTCTATGTATAAGCATAACCCGTTTTCGAATGCATAATTTAAGGAGATTAATTTATAATCATCTTTTATTAAGTAGGTACATCACTGAATACATTCAAATCATTATTCTTAAATAAAAAAGTTATGCAGTCTGCTGACTGGAAGAAATTCATTTAACAATAGCTTGCAATCACTAGGAGTAGTCGAAAAAAAAAGTCAATTAACAACGACGATAAATTAAAAACGATTTCAGTTTGATTAATAGTAAACGTTTTTGTTTGTTTAATATCACATGAATAGATTAATAATAATAATAATCAAGTTTTTCACGTACAAATTAATGATTTTACTAGTGCACTAAAATTAATACATTACAGTAATAAATGCATTTTTGACGCGATAAATTATTATTTCGTACTCATCGATTTAATAGTGACATGTAGTTACAAGCCTCTACTAAGTACGAAAGTTTCCAGACAGTATTCTCAAAATTTTAATTAATGAAAATTCTGCGATTTCACTAATCTTATGTGAATAGTCAGTCACATTCTTAGTCAAAAGTAGCCCACTAATTCAATTAGTGGGACTTTTAACCTGCAATATATCACTATATACATGAAATTTAACTAATTCAGATTTAGAGAGTGCCTTTATTTACAGCCTAAGCCACTAAAAGTCTCCAAAAAGTTTGAAAAAAGAGTAACATATCGCCAAATTAAAAACTACCGATAATAAAACAAACAAAAAAAAGCAAATGCAGCGCGGTGTACTCCTTGAATAATCGATGAGGATCCGGGCTCTCGGGGAGAAGGCTGCAATCGGTAAAGGCAATTAGCGCGGCGGGGGATCGCAAATCGCCGATTAATTGGCCGGTGCATGAGTGTGAATTCGGGGGCGGCCGTAAACGCCGACGCGTGCGGGAATCCCCCGCGCCTCTTGCATCACGCGCAAGCGCCGCTCGCATGCAGCTGTACAGACGCACACGCCCGCGATCGAGCGGCAGTGTCCGTTACCCCAGGCGAGCGTCGATTATTTATTAGTGCGCGGTGAAAAGGACATCCGCTCGCTCGCCGTAAGCTTTGCACCTCCGCCGTTACCGCTCTCGGGCTAATTATAGACTTGGAGATCGAATGCTTTTCGCATGCGCATGCATCGAGGTGAATTTTTATGTGTGGGACGTTGTACAGTTTCGAAGTGATGTCTGACTATTTTAGAGTTATTTTTTTTTTTAATTAATCGAAAGATGAAGACTGTTTTTCTTTTATTTTTTTTATTTAATAATATTAAGAGGTAAAAATTCCGAATATATTGAAGTTGTATTATATTGAGTTCCTTTTAATCGACTTAATCTTCTTATAAATGGATGAACTGGAAACAAAATTTTAGATTCAACTGTAAATCTCCTTACAAAACCATTTAGTTTATTTAACTAAATATTTAGTGTAATCAACCAAAGTTTTAGTTAAATTGACAAAATATTTAAAGAGATTGTTTTTTAATTAAAAATGTTGTTGACACAACTAAATATTTAGTTAAATCAATAAAATAATTCTGTAAGGAGGATTCAACAAAATGATTAGTTGGATATGCAAACATTTTTTTCACACTGGTTGTAATTCACGTACTTCAAGTCTGCTTACACTAAAATAATCATTTTTTTGTAAAATTTATTATGTACCTTTCTTCGCTTAATTTTTACAGTAAATTCTTGCAGTTATTACTACATAACGAAGTAAGAGATTCAATCCGAAATGATTTACAGACTTTCATTACACAACTTCGAAAGTTACCCCATCCGATTTTCAACAAACCGATCTTTCACTCGCCTAACATTTCACTGCAGGGACATTAACTTAAATAAAATCCCGAACAAAAAAAAAAAAAATGTCTTACAGCAAAACCCTCAGATATATCAGCGGAGATGGCGCACTACGTCATTTAACCAGTTGAGAAATCACACGGTGTACGGAGAAACGATTTTCTCGGAACGTCGTCCCGATACTGGGCGCGTCGCGCGAGGTCGTGCCCGGGATCGGCAATCGTCGTCGCCTTAGTACCCGCGGCGCGTCGCATCCTCGCCCCGCACGACTGTCGGTTGTACGCTCGGCCTCGCTTTGACCCGATCAACGTCGCCGCGACGTTCGAGTAGGAAGTCAATCGCTGCCGATCAGGGTTGCAAATAATTAATTCAATTTTCGATTTAAATCGAGATCTAATTCAAAATTCATTTTGATTTATAGAATTACACTGAGAAAAAAGTTCATTAATCACAACTAATCATTACTTGTATTAAAAATAAACTTGTACTACTTAAATTTATAATAGTGCTTTTAAAAAATGAATAGATAAGGTAAATGATCGATGGTTGCTAAATCGCTAATTTTTTATTGCAGGCGAAATCGGAGGAACATCTCGCGCAAGAACAGGCCTGGTTGGCGTCTGAGAGAATCTGGTTGCTACATCGCGGGGGCTTCACACCTGCATCGAGATGCGGCCCCGCCGATCCCGACACTGGCAAACTCCGTATCAGACTTATCAACTCAGGCGAGGAGCTTCTCGTGGACGAAGAAGACGTCGAAAAGGTCAATAACCTTTATCCTTTTTTTAATCAGCAAGTGCTGTTTTATCTTATTATTTAAAAAAATTGAAACCAATAATTCGTTTTAAATTTATGTAGGGAAAAGTGAGGCATAATACTAGGCCTTGGAGTAAAGTTGAATCTTGGAGGATACATTTTGAAGAAAGCATTTTTCGTATTTATTTTTTCAAGAAGTTATTTTGATTTAAATATGTAGTTAACAGGAAAAATATTTTGTTAGTTTTTTAATGTAATTTGAACGAAGTATTTTTCATAGTAAATACAATCTATTTTAAGGTTGGTCCACTTGCTGTCAATGGATTCACTTTCCACCGAGACTCACGATGTCTCACTTTCCTCTAGTATCCACTTACTTCTTATTCATTAACACAAAGAAAAACGTAGATAAATTTATGATTAATTATTCAAATGATTTGCATTTATAAATTATCTCGATAAGTAATTTAAAAGACTATGTTCCGAATATGACATTTCAATTTCTATCTAAATATGTCATATTTTTAAAAAAATGTTTAAATATTAATAATTGAAGCATATTAATTAAAAAAATTATATTAAAAATGTTACTATCCTAAAGGAAAGTTTAATTTGACAGAGTAAAAAATATCATTAAATATCCTTCTCAATTTGATAATCTCAATAATTAAAAATAAAACCACTTATTAGTGCACTCAAGAAAGTGCCCATGAGAAAATCGCCTTCCTTTACTTTATAAACAATCACTTCATTTAAATTTATTATAAAGCAGTATTGAAATGCAGTAATGCAATATTCTCACGTGTCACTAATTTCCAGGCAAACCCACCGCAATTCGACAGAGCGGAGGATCTATCGCAGCTGCGTTTCCTGAACGAGTCGTCGGTTCTGCACACGCTGCGACAGCGCTACGCAAGCAACCTCATTCACACTTACGCCGGCGAGAGTATGATCATCATCAATCCGGTCGCGCCTCTGGCCATCTACTCGGAGAAGGTGAGTCTGTCCGACGCGACCTTCTCGGAAAACAAACGATCGCTCCGGTTGAACTCCAATTAGAGATATACTCACTCAATGACTGTGGCTTTTTAATCGAGTCTAATGTCGGGATGTTTAAAAGTACAGGCCTCGCGGAATATGTATGTACGAGGGTGATGAAAGATTCATTTTCTCTCTCGTTTCATAATGTTGACGGCCGGACTTTAATTAGACGGTCGTGGAGGAAATTCTTTGAATTTTCCGAGTTTTATGAGAAATCTATTTTAATTAGATTAATAATCGACGATTGATTCGTAAGATATGGGTTTTATTGGCGCTCGATTGCATTTTACTGCTATTAAACTCCTTTACTAAAGCGATTTCTTCGTTTAATTATACGGATGGAATTGTTCGAGGAGGTTGAGGGGATTCAGTTATCCATTGATGAAAAACATTTGCACAGTTTTATTGAGAAATTTAGTCTTATTTTATTTTTAATTATGTTTTAGTCCTGTGTGATATGTTTTTCTGAAACTAATGAACAAACTATATTTTTACTTCAGAGAAGGTATTTATACTTTTTACGAATTATTTATCTAATTTTCATTATTTTACTTCTAGTTAAGTATTTTATTTTAGATTTAACTTTTAGTTTTATTATATCTTCACTCATTAAGTTAATATTGACAAGAATGAATGAAAAAAAAATGTAATTAAGCATATAAAATTAATCAATTATAAAAACCAAAAAATAAAAGATCCATAATTTTTTTTTTAAATTATGGAGTCAAAATTATATACGATTACTAATAATAAACGATTATTGCAGGTGGTGCAGATGTTCAAGGGCTGCAAGAGCGAGGACATGCCACCGCACATCTACGCGATGGCCCAGTCAGCTTACCGTGGTATGCTGGCGAGTCGTCGGGATCACTCGTTAGTCTTTCTTGGGCGCAGTGGAAGCGGCAAAACGACCAACTTTAAGCACGCGTTACACTATTTGGTTCTGGCCGCCGGTACTGTCAATAAGATCCTCACAATTGAGAAACTCAATGCCCTCTTCACGGTCCTCGAGGCTTTCGGCAACAGCCGTACCCACATGAACACCAATGCTACTCGATTCACTCAACTCTTCAGTCTGGATTTCGATCAATCCGGTCAAATTGCTTCCGCGTCTCTACAGGTGGGTTCAATGTTTTCAACAAGTGCTAAAAAAGGAAATGCAAAATGTACATTTGAAGTGAAAATTGGGTTCTTGCATGAAAATTTTTTATAAATTTCATTTACTATGTCTGAGACATTGAAAAATAATCAACATGTAATTTTTTTTATTCAAAGTTAATTTTAATGTTTATAAAGATATCGCAGTTTTAAATTTCAGTGTGATGTCATAATTTTTGAACTGCTATATTTTTGTAATAATCGTTAAATTAAAAAATATATGTTAAGTATTTTATATATTCTATCTAAAAGACCTGATGGGTTTTTTTCATGCTAGAATCCAATTATTTGATTTTATAAAATTTAGATAGTTTCATACTCAAAAGTAATTCATCCAATAATCATTAATTCTCATCTATTTTAATTTCTTTCTTTATCTATTTAGGTATACGAAAACAGCGCCCATAGAAATATATCATCTTAATAAAATGTAAATGGGTTTATAAGAAAATTATTAATAAAATAAACTTAAAAAAGCTAAGTAAGAAAAACTAAAGAGTATTATCGATTAACATTGTTTTTATATATTGCAGGTACTACTTCTCGAAAAATCACGGATTGGCCGTCGAGCTAACGGTGACCCCTCGTTCCACGCTGTTTACCGTCTTCTGGCGGGTGCAGAAGGAACATTGCGCAAGGAGTTGCATTTAACAAACCTCGTGGCCGAGAACAACCCGTTCATCACACCGCTGCAGAAGCACGAGGATAAACAGCGGGCGCAGGTGGAATTTAACCGCATCGTCGCGGCATTCCGCGTCCTCGGCGTCACCGAGGCCGAGGAGAAGGCCATCTGGGTGGCGTTGGCGGGTATCTACCACCTGAGCTGCGCTGGAGCCGTTAAGGCAGGCACGAGCTCGCAAAGCCGTTGGCAATTCGCTAGGGTTGAGTGCGCTGAAAAGGCGGCGAGTCTTCTTGGCACCAGCGTTGAGGAGCTTAGCCGACTCGTCTTCTCGATGAACGGAGGGGGCGTCGGTACTCCAAGCACCCCCAGGCCTGCCCTGAGAACTCCCAGTCCTACTGACCAAAGCAAAGATCCCACTGGTCTCGATTCGCTCGAGGGCCTGCTTATTGGACTTTACAACGAAGTGTTTCACTGTGTTGCTGCTCTAGTCAACAAGTAATTGAGCTTTAATTTTTATATCTCTAAATTGCTGTTATGATGCGTAAAGAAATAATTTTAAGAAACAATATTAAAATTTTTTCCTTCAAGTTTATTGAACGCTGCATATAAATAAACTAAAATGTTTATATGATATTTATACAGAAGAAATTGGACTAAAATGTTAATGTTTTAATCCGGAAAGTAGTATTTTTGATCCGTTGATAAACGTGTCACGATTTCTACTTTTCCGACAGACTTGAATTTTAAAATAGCAAATAAAAATTCGTTTTTAAACAATTCTTTTTAATTTATGTAGGGATAAATTCCAGAGAAGAGAAGAAATTGTTATTAAAAATTTTATTTTATTAATTTTAGATCTATAACCTCATCAGTTCACACAGTGTCATCGTTGTTGCTTTGTGACGCCCCCGGATTTCAAAATCCAGCGTCTTGTGGACGTCAGACAGGTGCATGTTTCGAGGACCTCTGTCATAATTATCTGCAAGAACGTTTACAACTGCTGTTTCATCACAGTACTCTAGTTGCTCCCAAAGATAGGTAAAACTTAAAATTTTCTTATAATTTCAAAAGGAAATAAAACGATTCTTTTGTTTACGGTGTCTTCTTACTTTTATGATTGTAGATATGTACAGGAAGGTATTGATATTGATCATGAGGATGAAATCGATGAAGGTATTGGATCACCTCAGGCCTTAGTTTCATTATTAGATCGAGGTAATTCACAAAGCGCCACTATGTTACGGACAAGCCAAAGCGACCTTAGCAGCAGTCGACAAATCGAAAGAAAAGGACTATTGTGGCTTTTAGACGAAGAAACTGTGTGTCCTGGTGGCAACGATGAAAGCTTTTTGGACCGTCTATTTTCTCACTACGGAGACAGAGGTAATTATAAAATCTTTCAGAATAAATTTTAAGAATTAATCATCGAAACAATACCTCATAATTTAATTTATTTTCTAGATCATCAAATGTTGCTTAGAAAAGCTCCAGGAAATAATCAGTTTGTACTGCAACATTTGCAAGGAACTAACCCCGTTTTGTACACAGCAACTGGCTGGATTAAAGCCACTCGAGAAAATCCGCTTGCTAAAAGTGCAGTTAGTCTCCTTCAGGAGAGCAACAGGTAAAATGAAATTAATAAACTTTGCAATTATATTTATGCAACCAAATTTTAATATCATAAAGTAAATAAACTTTTACTAATTTATTGCAATATATAAACTTTTGCAGAGACGAGGTTAGCAGATTGTTTGTATGTGCACGTGGTGCTGGAGTTTCTGGTGCTTTGAGTGGTTCTATTCATGGATTGGAAGGTTCGCAGTCTTTACGGCGAGCTTCCAGCATCAGACGAACATTCACAGCAGTAAAACGAAAAAATGTTTGTCTACAAGTTAAATTCACAGTCGTAAGTATATCGCAAATATAGGAAATAGAACGCCACATTAAATCACTGCTACGACCTTAATGTTCTAAAAACATGTCGTAAATCGATGATACTAAAATAGCAGAGTAATTGGGTCAAAGGCGAGAAATGTTATCACTGATAAACACCTCCGCTTTGTATCACAAGTTTTACGTCATTGTCACTTAACCAATCTTCTGAAGTAGTATATTTGTCTTAGACAAGATAGCTCTGTATTTATTATGTTTTTCATGTATTTTTGCTATCTACTCGCGGGATTTATTATTTTTTATTTCATCAACCATTCATTTGTAAGAAATACGCTTTATCTTTCACGTTACCATATAAAAACACATACATAATTAATTTATTTTAATTCTAGGACGGTCTTATTGAAACTCTAAGACGAACACGAGTCAAATTCATACATTGCTTCTTGCCGCAACATAATGCAGGATGTACGGAAAATAAAAGTCTTCTCTCTGTCAAATCTAATCAAAGCGAAGATAATCTCATAAACGTTCCACTTTTACGATCACAGGTAACTTCTTTTCTAAACTTTTTTCATTTTAAAAGGCGTGAAAATATGTCAACGAAACAATAATTTACAGGTGAGAGGCAGTCAAATCTTGGAAGCTGTTCGTCTTCACAAGGTCGGCTTTCCAAAGTACATGCCTCTCGGTGAATTCCGGCGGCGATTCGCGTTACTGTCAAACGACACGACTGCTCGTCCAGGAAGTCCAGTAGCCGACGAGCGACGAGCTGTCGAAGACATGCTTCTGTCCGTCGATGTCGATCCTGCTTCTTACCGCGTCGGTCAAAGTCAGGTAAGAATGACATATTTTTTCAGATTATAAGCCGATTTGCAGATACAAAAAAACATGTCAGTACAAAGAAAGAGACAAATCTCTAAGGAACGGCCGACCGGTTGTTCACGTGACAGGAATAGCAAAATACTTCAACAAATTATTCTTGCTTTTTACTAAAAAGGGATTAGGTAAAGCACCTCGTCATACTTCCTGTACTCTTGTAATTTAAGAAATTTGTGCCAAAATATTATATCATGGCTTTTTATCATGTTTTAAGCTGGTACAGCAGTTTCCTTATTCCAGGGTGTACAGTACACCCGGAAAATGAAGGTTTTATAAAGAAATCCATTTCCTTATGGTACCGTGAACGTAGATATAAGCCATATTCAAATCAATTTTTTTTTTAATTATGCAATGTCATTCGGAAAAAAGATGATTTTTACTTTACATTTATTCATTGCGCATGAATTTACCATCAGACGTCCTGTACTTTCTATCCGATTCATTGCGAAATTCCAGCAGTCGTAAACTGCCCGATGCATTTCCGCGGATCGCCTCGCCCGCGAAAATGTTTGTTTTTGCGACGACAATAACGCATTGTATGCAAAACCGTCGCGCCCGATTACGCGTCCTCTCCTGTCCGGTGCTAAACTTTCCGTGAAAGTGCAGCGTGCCTCTCCGCTCCGGGTCGCAACCTTTTTTATCGCTGGCTTTCGTTTTTCGGTTAAGTTCGATTCGCGGAGCACCTGCTGCCTCTCGTGGACTCGGGCCATCGCTTGGACGACGTCCACTCGAGCATCGTACTTTCACTGGCGTCGCGAAGAGGTACAATGAGAGAAAAAGAGAGAGAGAGAAGGAAAGGGGGTAACGGTACTGGCACTGGCGCAGCATCTCGCGGTGAATGCATTGTGCGATGCGCGACGGCGTACTACGCGCTCGTCACCTCGCTCTAGTCGGGACCTAGAAACGCTTGGGTGGATTCTCGTACTGCCGGTTGCGCTCGTTAATTATTGGCGATGTAAATTCGTTCTATACTATTACCGTAACTGTAAGGAAATTTCTTCTGAAATGAAGGGTATACTTTTTTTCATTTGATTTTCTTGTTAAAATTAAAAGATAATGCAAACGTAATAATACATGAAATTTTAATGTTATCCAACGATTATAAATTATTAATTGAAATTATTATTAATGAAGAAAGAGGTACTTTGAAAAATAATAATCTTCGGGTGAATTAATTATATGTACACATAAAAAATCAATTGAATAGGAAAAAATTCCTAATTAACTAACTAAAAATTAGAGAAAATACGTTAACTATTTAAATGTAATTATTTAAATAATGCAATAGTTCAAAAAAATGTTATGCATTTTATGGAAAAATAATCTAGATTTATTAAAGCTCATATTACTTATATTTAATTGTATTCGATGTTAATTGTTTCACAGGAATAATATTTACACTAAATTAAATAATTTTTAGGACAAGTAGATTTTATGTTTCCTTAGTATGACGAAGCTCCGTTATTGAATGATAAATAACAGTAAAATTATTGTCACTAGAGCCATTTTTTTGGATTTTTAGCAACCGTAAGAACCGTCAGCTCTCGACTCATTATACAATTTTCTCAGAAGTCAAATGGTTTCAGTCGTACTATAATAAAAAGCGTAAACACGAGTCTACGTTTAACATGTGTACCTTACTAAGTGCAAGACACCTCTCAAATTCTGTCGAAACTATTAAACTTTCTTAAAAAGCATACAAATTCATACCCACCTAGCGATCATCACTTTCTTTGCAAAAAAGAACCGCAAAGAATCATCGCCAAGAAATGCAACCGCAAATTTTTTCTGTACCTCGTGAAAACTGTATTTTCTCCATCTCAAGTACAAGGGAGAGAAAAGCAAGTGCGTGCGCGCATGCAAGCCGAGAAACGTCAATCTCGTGTGCGAGGGGAGAGGAGGGTATAGGCCTGAACGAACGATGAAAAAGAGACGAAAAGGAGCCTCGCAGTACTCGCGTTTCAACTCTGGCACGCGCCCGGACGATCGGACGTGTTCCCATTGAATTAGCCGCGCGTCCATACATATGCATGCGAGCGCGCGTGTAATTGGAATCGCAAGCAATCAAGCCGGAGCCGGGCTCGTCGCGCGGAGACAGCCGCAATTCCGAGCCGACGCTCGAGCTTCTTCGTCTTTCGAAAATCATGGAGTTTCCGCGTTTGCTCGCTACTCCAGCGTTTGTACTGTATTTCCTGTATGTACCGTACGCTTTGCTTTGCGACTGCGTCTTTACCGATGCGAATTGAGTTGTATTTTTTATGATTACAGAGTGTTAGTACATCCGTTAAGGTGTGCTTTTGAGTAAATCTTTTTAACAACCCGCGTAAAAATTTCGGAGTTTTTCAAGATCTTCAATAGATTTGTCTTAAAGGGGGAACATTTTAAGATACATTATAAGATAAAAGTAAGATGTTTCCCCTTTCATTAAAGTTTCTATGTAAATCTTCTTAGGATTGTTTTAAAATCTTTAATGAGACTTGCTCTCTATTACTTGAACGATTTACGTATTTGTTAAAAATTTTTGTTAAAACATGTATGAAGCACTTAAGTCAATTTATATTTTGTAATAAAATAGCTCAGTAGGTAGGGAGCAAGACAAGAAATCTAAAAAGCGTGAGTTTGTAATCCTCAAAAATAATAATAATAATAATAATAATAATAATAATAATAATAATAATAATAATAATAATAATAATAATAATAAATTATTAAAAAAAAAATTTTTTTATAAAACAAAGATGAAGTATCTTACGTTTGTATTAATTTATCTTAAAATGTTTCTCTTTCAAGACAATGTTTTTCAAGATCTTGAGATCTTTGATACTTTTACGCGGGAAGTCAAACGAGCTTCAAGTAACTATCAAATTTCATTTTTTTTTTATAGATTCTTTATGTAATATGTGTCGTAAAGTGTTATTTTTCGTAGTGGATTTTTTTACGAGTAGTACTAATACGTCGAAGTGGACAATTAAGGCGTCCAAATGGGGAACCGTAGATGCAAAAAAAAAGAAGAACTCGCCAGTTTCCTCAATAAAATTGCGCAACGCGTGAGATTTGAAATCTCACTTCGAATCCGGTGGAGGTGCGACTATCGTTTCCCACAGTCGGCCGCTGGTCAGGCAAGCGCAGCTTGCACCAGCTGCTTTCCAATTCGAAATTCACGCGTACATGCATATACAGAGGCGCGCTTTCACGTGGACACCGAGTACCTGCATACGCGCTCGATCACTTATGCGCTCTCCATTGCTCTCGAAAAGCTTTCGCATTGTCCCCAGCGACAGCTGTTGCGACGGTATCGCACAAATGTCAAGCTCTTGTGCGCTTTCTCCTTTGTCGGTCAGATTATTTTTTTATTGTTTCGGCTTATGTGTGCTAACTTCGATTCAAGCGATGATTCGCAGCGTTAAATCAAGGATTAAAATGCACTGTATTGCATCTTCTATTCAGAGATAGATAGGTAGATAGGTAGATATACCCTTATTTGCTTTTTCAGACAAAATTATATTAATCTATAACGTAACAATTAACAAAAAAAAGTACATAAATAAGGGTTTGTTTTTAAAGACCTCTGTGAATTTAATATTACTAAATAATATAATTTAATATATAATTTAATTAGATATTACTATGTTAATTTAATATTAAATTCAATATTTAATAAGTAGAATTTAAGAGACTGTCACGAAATTCATACTTATTGTTCGATATATTTGTATAGTATAGAGATATTAAGTTAAATTAATTTGAATACTAAAAGTCTAATTTACAATCATATAATTATGCAAATATTTCAACATTTAGACAGAATTTGACAATATTGGTCACACTTTGTTATTTTCGCATAAAAACCGAACTGAATTTTTCTACCTACTTGTTAAATTCAATTACGAAAGGAAACGCGTTTAACGAGCTAAATGAAAAGTAGCCAATCGACTCTCTCGGTAAATGGGTATTGGCGAATGTAAAGCGAGAGTAAGAAAAGCGCGTAATTGAATGACCTTTTTGCGGTGTGTCTGTGATGTATACACCGCGACGCTTAGGTTCGTTGACACTAAGGAAGAACTGACGTGTTGCGATGTAAAGGATGAGACAAGATTTTGCTTATCTCAGATTCTGCACATTCTTCATTTTCAATTGTTTTTTTTTATAAAGGTCAAAAGTCACGAAGTGTACTTTCAGAGAAAAGAGGCTCTTTTAGCTTTCATCTTTTTGTTCAATAAACCATTGTCCATTTCGTAGAATGTAGAAATGAAAAGGATAATTTAATAAGGCATTAAATAATTTGTGTATAGTTTACAGTGTAGATAAACAATGCTCAATATACTCCTACTAATCTTGAAATATTATTTATTATTGATATCAGCAAGTTACTTGCCTTTATATCGGAACTATCAAATTTACTTTCGAAGCGATGAATAAATTTGTTTTCACTTCTTGCGTATACTTACCCGAAGTTCCTGTTCGCACACAAAACTGATGACTTTTATATTACCTTTTGGATAAATATTAGAACTGAGAACAATTGGTTAAGAAAAATTACTATTTTTCTAGTAACAGAGCGACCCACGCTATTTAGGATATATTCTTACTAGACTTCTTAATTTTTTAGAAAAAAGTAAAAAGCGGATAAAAAGTAAAAATGTTTTCTTTTGCGCTCGAAGGGTTCTTTGCCTCCTGGACAGGCGCATTCTCAACTGTCGACTGCGCTTCATTCGCTCACGCGGGGCGCACGCGAACTGGAAATTAATATCGTATCCGCGGGGCTCGACGCGAAAAACCTCCACGTCCGTTTGATTAAGCTTCCTGTCCCGTGCGATCGTTTGTATGAGAATGTACCCCTGACGTTTTGTGTTAGGCGTTTTGTTTCGAGGATATGGTATGTTTTTAAAATTGAAGATTTTTTTTATTATTTCTTTTTTTATTTTAATAATTCAACAGGCTATATATATATAGACTTTTTAAACAAAATGAGAAAAACAAGGCTAATAAGCACAAGTAAATTGAGATTTTAGAGTCAATCGACAAGTTTATTTCGATTTGAATATAAATCAAAATTCAAAGTTTAATTAAGTAATGTAATACAAAGTTAAGTAAAGTAATGTAATTCAAATGAATTACAACTTAAATTGTAATATGAATTTTGATTTAAGAAAGCTTTTAGTTTTTACGGTAATTTATTCTTAAAATTTATTTTATAAGAGAAAATCCAGTTTTAACGAATGAGTAAAATAATATACATACTTTTTTTTTAGAATTTTTTAATTTACGTAGTAAACAAGCGAAATTTAAATCCACATCATTTTAAAAATTATAATTAATGTCCATTGGTTACAAATTAAATAAATTTTTGAATTAAAATTACAACAGTCGTATGCAGTTCCTTACATAAAATTTACCGTGGAAATAATACTATACGTAATTAATAATAATGTATTGTTACTATTAAAAAATAACCTTTGAAAACATTAAATACATATTATATTATAGATATAGATTACATTACACATTAAAAGATTAAATTATATACTTTTGCGTGCTGTAACTCTTCGCGTCACTTTTTTCATATCAATTACTCGGCAAGTCAGCACAATCAGAGTCCCTCCAAACAAACTGTAACGACCGCACCGCAAAAAACTTCACAACGTGCACGCAGCGCATCACTTTTCACTTAGTCGAACAGCTCGAGCGTTACGCACGCAGCGCTGAAACTCTCTCATTTTTCGCCGCCCCTACGAAAATGAAAAAAAAATAAAAAATAAAAAAAAAAGAAGTCCAATCCCGCCGCTGACCGTAAAGTCGCTCAAAGCGTGCGCGACGAGATGCTCGTATTTCAAAAGCCGCGCGCGCTCGTTAATTCCGCGGACCTGCAGCAGCTCGCGCCTGCGGAGCAACAAAAAAAAAAGGAGGCGAATCGCGCGCTAAATCATCCCGCGGGAAATTGACGCGAAACCGCCGGCGTCATCGTCGTCTCTCGGTGATAATGCAGCCGCATCTTCCTTCTCGAAGCTCTACAACCGCTTCGTTTTCTTTCTTTTTGTAGCTTCGTTCGCGCGAGAGGGTCACTCTCTTTATGGATACGACGCACTCACGGCGATTAGGTCATTGATATACTGCTTGTAAATTGTTTCATTTAATTTTGAGTTACACTGATTATAATCTTACCGCTTGTTTGTTATTGCGCCGCCCTTTTTGCTTTTAATTGGGCCCACTGCGAAAACCGCGCGCTCATTCAAGCGGCCGACGTTTACGGCCGGTGCGCCTGGGCTTTAATCGCGGGTGTTATTTATAGTCGCTCAAATTTTTCGAGCCTTCGCTAATTAATTATTTATGCATGCATCTCGAATTATTTATCGTATATAACCTACTGTGGGCAATTAAACAAACGGGATGGAAAACTGTACGGGGGTGGAAAAAAACAAATGCGCGGGTATACGGTTTTATACCTCGTGCATTACGTAAAAAGCCCGATGCGTCATTTTGAGCAGCATCCTTAAGTGAATTTATAAGGAGGTGACAAATAGACTCGCGGAAAAAATTTATCTTCATTATTGCTTCGAAGGTTATTTATCGCCTCCATCGCTCTCGCTCGCTGCCAAGGCTGACTTTTTTTTTTCACAATGCCGACGATTAATAACGACGGATTAAATTAAATTTTTTTTTTTTGCATACGCTTGTTTAATGTTAGTAAAATAAGTTAATTAAATTAATGAATAAGTAGATAAAAAAATACGCTGAAAATGTTTTTTGTCCTCTCGATACTCTTGTAGGTTGCTGTGTTCTTGTAGATTGCTGCTTATCGCGCTCATTACAAACACAGAGATGTACATTTTGTTTTTTAAAGGACGACATGATATATTGACAAATTCGTGGCCCTCGTTAACGTCAACTTGAATTACACCCACGACTCATCTCTAGCAGAGATCCGCGTGGGCGCTCGCGAAGGATTTTAGAAGGGGAATCATCGACTTCGTTGTATTTTACGTTTTACCTGCTTTCGGCGTACCTGTCGTATAGGCTTTTTGACGGGACCGTTCTATAAATGTACGCGATCTTTTAATTAATTTCTTTTTTAGTGAAAGTCCAATGATTGAGATATCATCGGATTTTATAAGGAAACATTTTTAAATTTATTGAAGGAACGTACATTGATTTCCGATCGCTTAAAAATTAAGCACATGTAATATTTTTTATAATTATTTTAATTTGATTGCAAGTAATACATTTTATTAACATTATTTCCATACAAATATTCTGGACGTATAAATTAGCTGAAGTACAAATACAGTCTTCTTAAAATAAAATGTTAACACGTGAATTGTATAAAAGATTTTATAAAAATTACCAAAAAGAATTATATAAAAATCGTTTCTTAACTTTAATATTGATTTTTAAAGCTACTGTAAGTAGAAAATAATCATCACCAAAAAGTGGCGCCTTTTACAAAAAGAAAAAGACTATCGTTTTTTTTTTATTATACTTAAACAAAATTATAAAACGTTACCTTCGTAACAATTACATAAATTAAAATTAGTCTTACAAAATAATGAAGTCTTACATTCCTTCACCTCAGCATTTCTCGCAGCATTGTGTATATATGTTCACCTCAAATAAAACGCTGACTTTGTTAAAATTTCGCTAAAAAAAGAAATAAACGATAATAAATGCGGCAAGCAAATAGGTTAGCGTTTCTTGGCAAACTTTCCGTTCAAAGGTCGCGTGGCCGGTTAAGCGTCCAGGCGGCGGACGTATACGACAGGCCGATCGCGAGTAGGTAATGCGCGCGAAACCATCGGGCGCGCTCCACTTTCTCGCTCCTTGCCTATGCAGCGAGCCGCGCGCTTATGATTGTCTTGCGCGCAAATTACTCACATCGCGCTGCAGCCCCGCTCTTTCGCGGCCTGTTTACTGCGCTCTAACTGCTGGTTGCGCGCGCTGCACTTAATTATAATGATTATTTAAATTTCTTTTGCTTATAATTATGCTTTACATCCATATGATGCATTTCGTGCGATTTACGCTGTACATGTTTAATTGAAATAATTTAATCAGTGGATTCCTGCGAAATTACTATGTAAGGTACGAGATGTTTGTTTATTGAAAACTGTCGCTTGTTCATCGAGTTCCAATTTATTCTTTTAAAATAAAAACGTAGGACTGCGTCAAGACTTATCTCTCGCCTTCTCTCGTCAGAGAAGGCGAGAGATTTTTAAAGTGTTGACTTGGTCTTGAGAAACAAAAAATTTTAACTTTTGCCTTGATCTCGTCTTGGTCTATCTCAACAGACCAATAGAATAATATTGATTACAGGAATATTACAAGATTTTAAGTTAGAAGCAAATTTTTATAAGAAATATTTCATAGTGTGTAAGATTTATTATATGATTTTTAATTAAAAGAGTTATTTATTTGCTTTGTAATTAATTTTTTAGTTTGATAAATTTACGCAAATTTCTTGTAATAGTTTAATTAATCTTAATCATCTCATACTGCATATTATCATCTCACATTCTGCAATTTACTAGAAACAACTATTCCATTCTCTTATAATATACTGTTTTAACTTCAACATAAATTTTAGTCTTAAAACAATAGCAAAGTGTATAAATAAAATATATACACTTTTGCTTCAGATCGTAGCGGCAGAAAATTCTTTTTTAAAATTTATACTTCAACAAGCCTTCTTGACCAGACTTTGACCCAGTCTTGGTCTTATCTTGAACATTCGAAGTTCTTGCCTTGATCTCATCTTCTAATATCAAAACAAAACTAAAACCTGACCATCAAGAGAGTATTTAAAAAAGAAAAAAAAAGAATAAGTCGTCGTAAAGATACCTCCATCAAGCACAAGTCGTTTCCTTTTAAAAAAAAGTAAATTCCAAGTCACAACAATTCATAATGGCTTCATCCAGTACGAGGATATAATCGCCTGTTCTCCTACTTAGGAGTTCCCCCGCACAATTAGCCCGCGAGCAGCGACGAACCGTAAAGATCGCCTCGAAATTCCAACGGGGAGGCCTAGGCGACCGGTTCAATATCTCGCGCGGCCGCTGAAATATACGAGGCAATTAAAGAAGCGCGCTCCTCGACTTTTCCTCCGGGCCGCGGCGACAGCTGCCCGTGCCGCTGCGGTAGGTAACGTACTATTATATGTATATATACACGTATACGCGCGCTCCGAGACCACTTTCCCCGCTAAGTCTTATCTCGCGCATTCCGCGCGCGCTGTTCCTGCCTCCTTTTGTCGTCGGTCAGCTATCGGATTTTTTCTTTTTGGCGGGCCGGACCTGCACGCCATTGCCAAGCCCGCTCACGTTCGCTGATACGGCGAAAGTTGACTTTTCGCCGGGTATTGGCTGTTTATAGGGGCGTCTGATTAGGTGTGAGAAAATTAATTTGGAATTTATTCACGGGCTTGATAAAGCGTATGAGAGTGAACATTTATTCATTGCTTCTACAGCGAGTCGAGAGCGAAATGATCTTTTTTTTTATTGTTTATATTTACTTTATCAGGTTATTGGATTAGAAATGCGCAGGAAACTTGTTGCTTTTTGTATCATTTGCACAATTAAACTGTACTTATTATTAGATTAGAATGGTTGTTTATTTAAAATTGCAGTATAGAAATAAAAAATCACAGTCATTTTAAATTTGTAAGAAAATAAAAAAATATTGTAATACATTAATATCAGTTTTAATTGAAATTGAGTTATGTACCACCCCTAGTTTAAGTAAGCATCAAATGTTAAAAACTACACACACACACACACACACAATAAAAAAAGCGAAGAGCAACATTTTAGTTTCACCGTATTTCAAACTAAATCCCGCAGCATGCAACGCAAGGAGCAAAGAAAAAAGAGCCGCAGAATCGTATCGCCCGCGTAAACGCCGAAGCTTAACTCGAGCGTCCATAAACAAGGAAAACCCGTAACCCGACCGACCGCGGAAAAAAGGCTAAAGAAAATCCGCTCTACATTTCGAGAAAATGGCACGGAAAGAACAATCGTCGAAGATCCGCTCTCAGCTTTAAAAAGGTTAAAAAAAAAAAAAATCCGCGAGTGTAGCAAGCACAGGTCCGCTTTATTTTCCCGCGTCCATTGTTCGCCCGGGACAAAACGAAGAGGCCGATCCGTTTGAATCGCCGGGCATTCGTGCATCCGAAAGCGAAAAGCCGCTAATAATTCAGCGACGTTCTAGTCCGCCTTCTCTCTCTCTCTCTCTCTTTCTTTCTCCCGGCGACTTTATAGGACAGCTACATTTGTTAGCCTCCCCTCGCGCGCATATGCACACAATATAATGGCCGCGGCCGGGTGGCTCTCTCGCCAATCGGGATGGAAAATCGCGGTACGCGCGAGCCCACAAAGCGCCGAGCCTCTCTCTCCTTCGTCTCGCTCTTTGTCGCCGCGGCATGCCGGAGAGCAGCTCCCATACACACGAGAGGCCGAAACGAGACGCTCGATTTGCCCTTCGAGGCTCGGCTGAATCGCCTCGGGTGCTGACTGATTTTGAGCGATCGCTGTTTGTACGCTGGGCGGCCGTTCAGTGCCAGTAATCAATCGCTTTAGTTCACTTGCTGAGCGCTGGATAAATTATTTATGAGCGGTGATTTAAGGGAAAAGCGCGTAGATGCAGATGTAGGCTGAATTATTGTAGCGCGGCTTTTCTTGCAGAATTTTTCGCTCTTGTGCGAGTTCTCGACTTAAATTGTTTATGCGTGTATTATTCGGTAAGCGAGGAATTTTAAAATGAACGTAAATAATGTGTTCGTTTATTCTGATATGTGGAAAAAAAAATGAGTACTAAGAAGCTGGACAATTTAAACTTAATTAGGAAAAAGTGTAAATTAATGAAGAAGTATTTCACCTGTAATTATTATTTCTCCTTGCGGGTTTTTTTTTTATACGAAAGTGCAGAGGCTATTAAAGCAAACAAGTTTTAAATGTTCTTATATATACACTTTTAGTCTGAACACAGAAATTTTATTAAAATTGAAGAAAATTGTTTAACTTTGTATTTTTTAATTTGCTCGTTACACTCGGCCTCTTTTGCATAATGTAGGTGTTTTGCAGATAACGACGTTAAAATTGATGCATATTGCGCTCCTTTTAATATTAATTTCGCCTCAAATTAAAAAACAAGCGAAACAAATAAATTTCGATGTTTATGATAAGCGTCACCTCGCGAAACTGGTTTCAGGCCGTACAACAGGTGATCGTAAAGGAGCAAAAGATTAATTATCTCTCCATTTAAAAAGAAAAGTCGCCGAAAGCCATATGCATTTAAAATCCAAATTAACGCGTACCCCCATCAGCGCTCCTTGCCACCCCACGCTATAAAATCGAACAATAGGCATTTTTGCGCCGATAACTCCGCTCTTTCGCGAATCCAAGAAAATTACCGATAAGAAAGGCCGGGACGATAAAAGGGTCATCGCGTGCCGGCGGGTATTATACGTACTTTTTTATACTCAGCCTCCGTAAAGGGTTCGCGGGGGAAACTGTTTTTCTGGGCTTTCGCACGCCGAAAGGAAGCGGCGCCGTAATTTTGACCCTCCGAAGGCATCTCTGCCTCCTCCCTTTTACGACTCCCTCGCGGTTTATTAAGATAATAAAGTCATTCGGCGGGACGCCGTTTTACCGCCGGACGCGCAGAGAGTTTTTCGCGCTCCGCGACGCCGCGCCGTCGATGATTGGCCTGCAACGCCGGATCGAACTAATTTCGCCGCGGAACGACCTTCTCCGGGAGGCGGCGGCGCCTTCTTCCTCCTTTTTCTCCCTTAGTACCAAGGTAGATTAGCCCCGAGAGCTCCGGATAATGCGCCTCGTAAAGTTAGCCAGGTGCATTAGTTCGAAAGTACGCCGAAGAAATTTAATTATTTGCAAACGACGGATAATGAGCGCCTCCCGTGATTATCCCGCCGGACATTGTTTATGCGGAAGAAGGCGAGGGCAGATTACGGACGGGGGGAAGCTGATAGTACGCCGGGGCGCCGCTATACTCGGGGAGAAATTTTCGATGAAAAATTATTGTACTTTTCGCTAATAAAGAGACAAACTTCGAGGCAAATTTATAATAGATTAATATGAACATTTAAAACATTATTGAGATTATGATATGCGGTGTATTAAAAAATGTTGTGTCGTGCAGTAAAAATTCGAGATTTTAGTACACTAACACAATAATTTGAAATTTGTATTATTTAATATTTAATAAAATTTTATAAACTAACTTCATAAAGTTCAGATCTTTCCGTACAATTGCAGAATTAGTATAACCGCACGAAAATGCGATTTTAAATTAAATATACTGAAAAAAAAGTTCAGTAATCACAACTAATCATTACTTGCTTTTTTTTTCAGTGTATCAAAATTAAATCTAGTTTGATCGATAATAAGTCATAATCTCAAAAAATTTCTTTAGCAGTTAATAACGTAGTTCAATAATTATGTAAATCATTATCAACACGCACTAAAAATATAATTTTGACAATTTAAAAAAAAAAAAAAATAGAACAAACTTTGGTATATAGTATAACATACTTTGGTATGTAGTATACACAAATTTAATAATTAGAAATTTTATTCTACTGAATGAATTTGTCGCGCACTATTATAGGCAGTACTAATATTTGATAATAATGATTCCAATTTTTACTTCTAAATTTCTCTCCTTGTGTGAGGAAAGTATCGATTGGTATTTGAATAAAATAAACTTTCGGCTCGGACTATTTTTACACACAATGGGGAACGAACGTGATCAATTTGGCGATATCAATCCCGATACATAATTAGATAGAGAAATCGTATCGCGCGCGCGGGAAAATTCAAGATTCGCCGATCGGCAAAAAATGGCTTTACTGTCGCATGGACATTTTACACTAATTAAAATGTTGAGCAAAGATAATTTCGTTATCTTAAGTGGGCACCGAATGGGCTTTTCGCGAAATATCAAACTTGCGATCTCCATCGAGCGTGCGCATTACGCGAGAGAAATTCGCAGGGATTTCTAATTCACTTAAGTAATTTCGTTGATTAACAGCCTCCCTCGCTCTTCTTTTTTTTTTTTATTTTCCAAAACCTCAGGACCGATATCACTCCAAGCGTCAATTATTATTTATTTATTTGTCAAAAAAAAAAAAAAAAAAGAGCGGAAGTCAGCGTGAAATTTCTAATGATATATATATATTTTTTTTTTAATTAAAATACGAGCTGCTCGAAATGTTCGCACGATCCCGAGGCGCGCAGAGAAATCGAATGCAAGTTAGTCACTCGTTCCACTTGATATCCCTGCCAATTGGCTGCGGAACGCATTTTCTCCCCTGCGCCCGTATTTTCACCAAAATCGTTTTCAGCCACGGCCGAGAAAACAAACGAACTCATATCTCGCGCGTGTACCACGTCGATTTCCCTCTCCGCGCGCTCGTCCCCAGTCGATAAACATCTAATCCTGCGAAATTGGAGGCAGAGAGCCCGCGCTCGCCTCGGAACTCCGGTGAAATTGGTCTGGCCGCTTTGAATTCGCTCCATTTTATCGACCGGCGATTCGTCGCCGGGCAAATCGGGGTCGAGCCTGTCTCTCCATAGACTGACGGCAAGTTTTGTCGCGAGGCAAAATATCATTCGCCCTCCGCGACGTGCGTCTCATTCGACTTGGTGTTAACGATCTGGGAACGCCGCGAGATACGTTCTTTCTTTTTTTTTCTTTTATCCTCACGCGCCTTTCTTCTCGACGAAATTTCAGAGAAAGCGATTGCGATGTGAGTTCTTTTTTACACGCGAAAATATTCAACTTTGTGGCATACTTAATGTTTTTTTTTTCATTGCACTGCAAAGGCAGTAAAAAAAAAAACGTTCGCTTTCGGTTTTAGGCACGTTTTAAATGCGCGTAGACGAGAGGAAAAAGTGCGCAGACTAGCGGTTTCTGCAGCCCGCAGGTTTGATAAAAGAAACTCGGCATTTACAGTAAAAGTAAACAGGAAAAACGCGCTTGCGGGTTGATTAAGTAACGCGGAAAGTGCATTGACGTCTAAGTAGTTAAAGACGTGTACGGCAGGACGAGTATTCATCCGTCCATCTCCAACGTTACTTAATCAATTTCAGCCTGCGCGCTTTTCACAACTTTCTTGTCTAATTACATAAACTGACGATAGTTTTGCATCCTGCATATAGTCAAACCTATGAGTCTGCCTGAGAAAAAAACCTGCCACTTCTTCCAACAATATCTCTTAAAAGTGCACCGCGATGGGTTTTTCTTTAGAAATTAATCCGCAGAGAAAATATGAATCTGATCAGATTATCTGATTATACTAAATTTGAGGTAAAAATGTAGATGTTCCTTATTTAAAATGATTATTATGTTGGAGGATCATATTCACTCGAGAACAGGTTATTATTATTGAGAAATTTACTATCTAAAAAAATGATTCTACTTTATAGTAATATTTACTGCATGTATATAATACTATATAATTTATAATACTGTTTCAATAAATTTTACTATGAAGTATGGACATTTTTTAAAAATATAGTAATTGTAAGACCAGTTTTTCAAATAGTACACTAAAAAATATCTTTTAGAACAGTCTAGTGAAATCTTAACGTATTGTTTCGAAACGATAATACAAGAGTTACCAAAATAAAGTATATTGTATTTTGTAATTACCTATATCTTTTATATGTATTGTACAAACTACTAAAAACCATTTGCCCATAGATGATTTAAAATAAGAAAATAAATATTAAATACATACACTGAGAAAAAAATATTGTAAAAATTTTTTATATGTGTCTGGAGATGTGATCACCGACTGGACTCTCGGATAAATATTATCATACGCTACAGTAAATTTTGCTGTATATATTGGATTGTTTCTAATACTGTCCAGCAAAATTTACTATATTTACTGTATAGTGTACTTATTATATTTTGAGAGTATAGTCTGTGATCACATTCCCAGTCAGATATTAATTTTTATAATACTTCTATCTGCCTGTAAAATAAGAAGTATTTACAGAATTGATGATCTTAATTAAATTCAGCTTCTTAATTTAATCAATAAAAATATACACACATTGTATTTTATAATCTTCCATCTTCTCTCAAAAAGTCGAGTCCCCACGTAGCTGTTCGCTAATTAATCAAGCGCATTTCGCGGACCATTGTTTTTTTATTATTTCCAGCAATCGCTCACGGCTCGTCGGCCGTTCGCTGTCCGCGCGACAAAAAGTGCCGGAGGGATGCCCGAACTTTCTCGCGGCCCACATACGCGTTTGATTTCGCTCGCCTTTTCAGATATATACACGCTGAAGAAAAGCGACGCGATTTACGGGCTCGCGTTCAGGCGCGTACGTGCGCGACATCCAGAGGCGAGTCGAGCGCGCGTGCCTCTTTTTTTATTTCCTTTTTTTGCCAGCCTCCCTCGCGGGGATTCCGCGCGCGCATGCAGCCGCACTTTCGCGAGGAAAAAACGAGCTCGACGTCGGGACATGAAAATTCATCGGCGCATGATTGCCCGGCGATCACTTTGTCGGGTGCATTGACGGAGATCTGGATTACTTTATAAGGGAACGAAATGAAATTTTTGTTTTTAACGGTTGCGCTCGAAGGAGGAAAGACTGGAAGAGAGATTAAATTAAATGTTGATTGTGTTCGGTTCGAATGGTACTTGTTTTTATTGTTTGCAATTTTATTCGAAGTTTTATGAGACAGTTGATGGGGAAGGCAATATTATTGATTTTACTGGTAATTTAAAGATTTTGTCTTTTAACTTCGAAACAGTAGAGGTTTCGCTTAAAAAGCAAAGAATTATTGGCTATTAATGGTGGAAAATAGCCCGAGGATGTTTTAAAGGAAAGGTCAAAATAACTGTTAAATTAGGTAGATTACTTGTATTTTATTATCTTTCTAAAATTATACTTTCTGGTACAAAGTACTTTTCTTTAATGTAGCTACATTAAATGCAGTGTTTTATCCCCGCGTTTGTAAAGATCGAATCAATTAATTTATATTCAAAAAAAATTTTATTGCATAGAAAAATTAGTTCCATTTTTACTGCCGTTCAATTATTTAATTTCTCTGACGGACAAAAATCCTCTTCTGTTAAAAAAATTAAAATGAAAATATAAAAATCGACGGACTGATTAGGTATTCCGAATAGGTCAAGCACCGCGTATCATAAAAACCACTACCTCCGCTGCACACCCAGCAAATAAGTTATGACTTTAATTCAAGCGACTCGATTTTACGATGTCGCTTAATGAAAATCGTGCATGAGGCGGCCATATCTCGATAGCTCTCGAAGGTAAAAAAAAAAGCGAAAGGCGTAGCGAAAAAACGAATTCGCGGCCGTCGTTAAATTTCCAAGCGATCTCCCATGCGAAGTCGCTCGCGAGCTTAATAACTATTTTCTTCGGCGGGCGAGCATCGCGTTTAGTTTCTCCGCGGCGAAATGGACAAAGCGCGCGCGGCATGGAAAAGGCCGGTGGTTGCAGTGAGCAACGGGCCAGTCCACCTACATACCCCCGCTGCGCATGTGATCATACGTCCGTTGCGATCGTCAAAATGAAATTTGGGTCAATATTGACTTTGGCGGGACGCGAATCTCGCCGTGCGTTTGTTTGCACTTTGCCCTGACGTTTATTAGGGATTTTCGAAGAAAATGCCTCACTGCTATTTCCGAGCGCATAGGCAGTGCAGTACAATGACTCGCGGAAAAATATGTATGTTAAGGGAGGTTTATACCTAAAAATTTTTTTTTGGAAAATAATTTGAAAATGAAAAATTATAATAAAATTTATATTTTCTATTAA
>JAWWEN010037299.1:0-13875 GCA_035582955.1 Sycophila texana | reverse complement strand
TCTAGAAACTGTTACTAAAAAAATAATAATAGGTACCATAATTCTGGTAAAATTAACTATATTCCGGTTTACTAGGGGGTATAGTTAAATTTACTTTTGACTTTTTTCTTAGTGCGGCTTTTTACATACTCTAATCGTCGTTTCTCTCCAATAAAGAAAAAAAGCATCATAATTCAACTATAAGTCTCCGTATCCAGATTATTCAACTATCTCCCACTGCGCTCTTAGCACCATCTCTAGCGCATAAAAGCACATTTCAAAAAGGCCTTTTTAATTAGCCATTTTTATATAACATTACAGGAAAATAAAGTCTTCCAAAACCCGACAATTCATCAGATTTTATTTTTCTCTATAGCCTTTAAAAATGCGACAAAAAATTAAAATAGACTTTTTTTCTGTAAATCTACTTTTCTTCGTTAAAGACGACAATATTCACTGCAACAAAAGAGAACAAATAAAAATGGCTTATTCTTACGCGAAACAATGACGATATTATTCGCGAATCTCGATACGTCCGGTGATAAGGCACGCGTCCCCCGCACTAATCTGCGGAAAGAGCGATAAAGCATTCCCATCGATCGGCCAAGAACATAATCAAGTCTCTCGAAACGCGCTCGTCGCTGCATCGACGCGTATATTCGCCAGCGAAATGAAGTCCTCCCCCCGAACGATTCAATAGAGCGCGCATCGTCGACGATGAAGGAAAAAAAAAGAAAGGAGGATAGCATAAGGATCATAAGCACGCGACGAGGGGCGTCCGGTGCACGGCGAAGCGAGAGGAGCCCGCAGCCAATCACACGGCCGGTTAAGACCGCGCGATGAGTCGCCGGGCGCTTTATACCGTAAGGGAGTCGAGAGGCAGCGCCCGTGAAATCACACACAGGCGGTGGAGCACGGGCTCTGCCTCACGGGCCGATGGAGCAGAGGCGCGGCGCGCCAAGACGACACGACCGCGTTATGTGTTCAGGCGCGCTAATGCGAGCCCCTCTGTGTTTCTTTGCGGCCGGCGAAGGTGATATTGCGCCGGTGGATTATGAGCGCGAGCGGATTCTTCGCTCGGCTTGCCAAATTGTCAAGTGAATTATCGTGCGTCGCTGGCGCGCGAAAGGCATAATCGCCCCTTCGCGGATGACGGCCCCCCGTCGCCCATCTCACGCTCCGATACTTAATAAGCCGGTGGAAAACGCAAGCTCGCTCGTTCGCTTATGCCGCAGGCGTCGACCGTGCGGAGACTCTCCTGTGTGTGTATATATTTAGAGGAAAAAACGCTGCGACGCCGCGTTCGGCCGGAAGGTAATCGTGGCTAATGCGCGCAGAAAGGGGACGGGGAGTGTCTTCAAAAGGTATTCTCCGTTTTTTTTTCTTGCGAGGAAAATTATTTTTTTTTTTTTTTTTTTTTTTGCAGCGTCGTTGGTGGATCGCTATTTCTGGTCGGGGCGCTTTCTCGGTAAAAATAATAATGATCGAGCGGCGGGGCTTCGTTGACAAAGCAACTTTGTTTTTTAAGGGAGAGAAGATGATGAGAACGTTGGACAACGCCGATGCGCTTGTAAGGATGAGGCTGGGTTCTTCTTTTTTATGGTAAGCGCGCGTGCTCCAGTAAATGGGCGTTTTAAATAGTTAGAACTTTAAATGTTTAAACTTTTATTGTTTGACTTGGTTTTAAGAGGTAAAATTTAATTAGGGGTTTCCGTCGGGCGCACAAAAAGGCCGACACTTATATTGCTAAACTCGATTGTGAAATTTGCCTTCGTTTTTAAATTCGATGAAAGTGCAAAGTTTATAATAGAATCGATGAAGGATACTGATATTCGCAACGAGTTATTTACTCGTCAATTCACTTTGCAAACAATAATGAAACTGAATTCTAAGCTAAATACCGTGCCTCTAATTAAATACATTCATAAACTAATAATAAAATTTGCAAAAATTTACGTAGATTCACGGAATATCGAAAATACATGTTTATTTTGATTAAATTTTTCAGAATACCACCGATAAACTATTTACGTGATGTTTACGTATAATAATAATTTATTATTTATTGATCAATATGCTTAATATGCCATTATGAATATATTTATTACGGGGAATGAATCGTGCCTTCAATTTGAATAATAAATTTTCCAGGAGTGACTATGGGGGCGAAGAAGGAGGTTCGATCAAAGTGCGAATCTGGGAAATCCCAACGCAACAGAAGGGCTGGAAAAACCCAACGCAACCGAAGGGCTGGGAAAATCCGAGATATCGAACCTCTGCGAGATCTATTAACTCCAGATGGCAAGAAACAACGCCCACAGGACAAAGCACTATATACAGTACCGAGGTTTCCTTCATCGATCTTATGCTCGAGATTTTGCATTTAGCCACTTTAATAAATAAAAAATAATATTATCCTTGTTATCAGACAACAACCCGTACTGAAATACTAATAATATGTTGACTTACATATTCTTTAGTTTTCTATTTTCTGGTATTTATTTATCTTTGAAAATAGTTTTTATTTAGATATAATTGTTGTTAAAATTATTTGAAAGAGTTATAGGATATTAAAGAAATAAAACTGTTGTTCGAACGATGAATGACTAGCACTACTAAGTGTCTAAAATACTAAGAGGTACTTTTACTCAAAATATTTATTTTACCTTTCCCAAGTTTGTTAAAATATGCGCATTTACAATAAACTACCAGAGCACTCGACTTCGCTCTAATAAATTAAGTGAGCCTAGTCGCAGCGATCTGCTGCTTCTGATTAAGGACCGCTCGTCAGAATGCAAGCGACAAGTCAGCCCCAGCCACATCTTATTATCAAATTTCATACTTTAATAATGAAATCAAGGGAGCCGTCGGACTATTACATGATTATCCACTTAGCTCCAGCCGTTACAAACTTCACACGCACGCCTGTAGCAGGCGCGTGCGCGCGATACTCGACTTGGGGAGGGAAACAGAAATCCAATACTGAAGCGGCTCTGCTATTAAAGCAGTTTACAATCGCAAATTGTCAAGGAACCGCGCCGCGTGCACTCTGCCTCAATGGCTGCTAACGAGGCTCACCCCGCTTTTGGCTTTTGCATGCGCTGCAAGGAATACAAAGTGCGAGCCGAGCGCACGGCCGACCCCCTGCCGAGAGGAGCGACCGCGACTAGCTCGGGGGGAACGAAAGCTACTTCCCGGCGAAATGAAAAAATTCCTGATAAATTTAGTCATTTCTACCGGCGCGACGCAGAATACGCTCCGTGCTTTTTTGTATCGCGAGAGCTTGCAATTTTAGATTGTGGAATATGCTCGTTGGAAGATTTCTTTATTTTTTTTTTTTTTTTTTTAAATTTTGCAAGGAGACTTTTATTATCGAGCTTGGTGTTTTTATGAAAGGAGATAAGCGTTTCCATTATTTGATGTGATTTAAATAATTTAAAGTTCGTATGTACATTTATTATTAAGCTTTTTTTGCTCTGTTCTTTGTAATAAATATTTTTGAAACGTTCGAGAAGATAAAATAAAAATTATCATTTAAAACATTATGGTAGTTAAAAGGCAAATCCAAAATAATCATGAAAAGCAAGATATATATAACTAATTTATAATAGTGAATTAATTCACCCGCATTAATTACCACGTGAATTATTACAGTGTTTACAATTCCGCATACAGAGCTTAGTTTTCTCCAGTGATTTGTTGTTCATTATTTCAGTTAAAAATAAAATAAAAAGCTAAATAATACCAGAAAACTATATTGAGAGAAATTTCTTGTAAAAATTATGTTGAAGGTCGCTGCAGAAATAATGTGAAAAATGATCGCGAGACGATTTACAAGCACTGGTAATTTTTACCAGACTCTTGAACAGTTGGCGAAGCTTTATAACTTTTTATAAAAGAAGCTCTGTAAAAATTAAGAGGATTTTCTCTTAAAAATTACAGAGCCTTTCCAACAAAAATTGCAGAGCTTTTCCCGTAAAGATAGCGGAGCTTGTCTCGCAATAATTGCGGAGCTTTCCTTTAAAAAATTACAAAGCTTTGCCAACCGATCAAGATTTCAGGTAAAAATGACAATGTTACTTCCGTAAAGAGTTCCGCAGAGCTTGCCAATTCACGCTTTAATTTTTTCGCGTCATTTTTACGGATAGCTTCACTGTAATTTTTACAAGTGTACAAAAGCCTTAAATTAATTCGACAACCGCAAACTTTTTCCACACTATCCCAGGAAACTTTTCATTATTGAAGTACAAAGAGAAGCCCGTATACGAGATGCTTTCCGTTATCATCAATTACAGCGTTATATAGCCTTTTCCGTAGCAGGCGACGTGGCGGGCGCACAGCAACACTCATACGGCCAGTCAAACGCAAACGCACCGCGGTCCGCGATACACACGCGGCCACACTGGACGCACAGTTTGATGGACGAACGGCGAATGGGCCGATGTTCTGGGGTGGCTGCGCGCGGAGCTTACGTTACACCGACGGCGTAATTTGATTAAGTGCTCGGCCGTGGAGAGGGCCTATGTCAAGTCCAATATCGTTGCCAATAATGCGCCGAGATCGGCGAACCCTTCAAGGCGAGTCCCGGCTTCACTCGATTATTCAATACAATTTACTCGCCCGAGACGCAAACTCTGTTACGGAAGTTGCGCGCCGCCGGGGGGTGCCGGTTGCCGCGCATTTTTCCACGCCGAAACTTTGGCCGACGCGACGCGGACCCGCAAACCACAGTCTGCGACTCCGCGGGGAAAGGAGGCCGCGCCCCGGGGGTGCGGGGGCGGATGATCGGATTTTTGCGCTCGTTGGAGAATTTCCTTTTTTGTTCTCCCTTTTTCTTTTTTCTTTCTTTACTTGCGGAGCTTGGGAAGGTGCCCGATCCGTCGATGAACGTCGTTTGTAAGTTCCAGTCGTACTTCTTTACGAGGATCGTAGAATTTCAATGACGATATTTAAATGCGATTTGGCAGGAATGTTTTTTACCCGGGCGCTCGTCCCTGCAGATTACCAGTTTTACTGCTAGTTGAGACCGCCGGTTTATGTGAGAGCACACAGTGGCTTATTTTGTGAGTCAAAAAAACAGCTTGAAAATTGATGTTTGATAAATAAAGTGAGGAATAAAAAAGTATTGAAGTAAACGTAAAAAAGGGATGTGCAATTTTATCTTATAATACAAAATAAGATGTATGTACAGAAATTGAACTGCTTAAATAAATAATGTCTAACGGTTAAGTAAAATCTCTAGTTTTTACCGAGGTATTATTTTCAAGACAAGCTAAAGAAGCAAAGAGACTACGTCTGGAGGAAAAAAGTTTCTCGTCTTATCTACTTTCGCTCACAGTAGCTGTCCCTTGACGACAATTTATGGACGACTGGATATGACGATTTCACACCCTTGTAAGTCAAGCAGTGGAGGTCAGATAAACTAAAGCATTTTTGTGTCTTTTGAACGAGGGAAGGATAATAAAAAAAAGGTCTCACTTTTTTCCACGATCATGATAATTGAGATGGAAAGAAAAAACATTTAGTTTTCAAAGTATATTTTTAAAATCAAATTAAAATAATTCGGTGATAACATTATAAAGCATATAAAAAGACTGTTTTTTTAAATTATTTTACCCAGAAACTTTTGCAATTAATTCAATTGTATAAAATATGAATTTATTCATTCTCTAATTGACTTAATTCCACTCGGCCAAATTCGCATTATTCACCTTACGCACATCCCAATATTTCTATTTTTATATTTTTAGAACAGTAAGTATTTATTCATTTGAAAATTAAAAAGAAAAAATATCGAATCCATAACTAAACTCCGATTCTAGAATTCCAACAAAAAAAAATCCACAGCGAGTCGACAAAAGTGCGATTACCTCGGCTATCGATCAGCCCCTCGCAATCCCGAAAAATGCTCCGTGAAAAAGCAAAATCCGCCAGCCCAGAACAAAAAAAAAAAGTTCCGCGCCCGTCTTTTTAAAAGGGCAAACTTTGAAAAAAAAAGCCGCACGACTAGCAGCTCGAAGCGGAGATCGAGCGAGCAAGTATCGTTTGAAGTTGCGCGGAGCCCTCCGATTGCACACTCGCGGCAAGTCTCGCTCGGCGAGGCAGAGACCCGGGGAAATGAAGGTAAAAGGCCGGGGCTGCATTGGGGGCGACACGACCCGCCGAAAAAGACGGGCGTTCTGCGGCGAAAAGAGAGAGAGAGAGAGAGAGAGAGAGAGAGAGAGAGAGAGAAGCTTATGTAAAGCGGGGAAGAGAGAAAGACTCAGAGGCGCGCTGGGTGGTAGGAAGGAAAAAGGTTGCAGGCGTGTGTCTACGTCGGGCGAGGAGCGATCGACCGTGCGAATTGAATCGCAGGAAGTGCAGTAAACCATGAAATGCTCTCGCGCGGGAGTGAGCTAAAAAAATGGAAAAAAATGTGCGCGAGAAAGGGGGAGGGATGAAAAAAGTCGAGTGAAAACACAAACAACAACGACGCCACCCGGCCGGGGCTGTATACACGTAACTCCCTTTCTCTCGTCGCCAGTCGCCCGAGAATCCCCCGACCCGACGAGGATTTCATGAAAATCTTGGTAATTGAAAAAAACGCTCGATCTATTGTTGCTACCTCTCTCCTTTCCTTGTTTTTTTTTTTTTTTTTTTATATACGTTACCGAGCGCGAGCGTCATTGACCTATTGTTATAAGAATCTGCTTTTACTCTTCGAATCTTTATAACCCGCTCTTTTTTTCTTTTTTTTTTTTCATTGAGAATTGTTGGAATACTGCAATTAACCTTTTGATAACGAAATACTTTTTTTAAGTCTGAAAAAGAAAAATATTGAATAGGCTCTCTCGTCTGCTGGTTATTATCGTGCGTATTAATTGATTTGTCAGATCGAAAACTCATTGAATTGTTCCAACGGAATATTGTTCTTTTTTTCTTTTCTTTTTTTTTTTTTTTTTGTTGTTGGAATTTGAATTTAAAAACAAAATCGAATTTCACTCCAGAGGAAAAATAGCGTGGAATCGTTGACAACAGGCTTCTATAATTTAAAATAAAAAATAAAAACACGCTCGCCTATTATATATATACTGCATCGTACACTCTTTCTAATTAAAATATAATTATCCCTTTACCCAAAGCGATAAAAAGAAAGTTAGTACACTTAAACATTTTCAAAGTATTAATTTCTCAAACTTATCGTCGAAATAAAATAAAAAAACAAATTTTAATCCAATTTATATATAGTTCTTGCGAAAAAATAAACTTCCACATCTATATCATGTACAAAGTTTTTTTGATACAACTATTACGGAGATAAGAGTAGGTATAAGAGCTCGAATTAAACCAGCAATAAACATTCTAATTCAATTAGCCGACAAAGAAATGAGAATTAGCAGATTAATCAAATGAACACCGCCACCGAGTCTGAGCGTACGCCAACACACGTTGTAATTACGTTAATGAAAGCTGCGTACACATTCATCGTTGAGCATAAAGCGCGTTACGGCGAAGCTTCCGCGAATCCGCCTTTCCGCGCCCGGTTTACATTGACCGCCAGTGTGTCCTCAGGTGCGCGTCGGTAAATGTCACGATTAAGGGACCTTTACGGCTTTATAACCCCCGGCGCGCTGGTCACGCCATCCGCAAGCCCGGCCCGGCCTTAAGTTTGCGCGCTGGGAAATTAGACTATGACTTTGCATTAATATTCGGCCTGCGCGCGCTCCCGTCCCCTGCCCCGCCGACCCTCGGCCTCCTCCCCGGGGCCTCCCAAAACAAATACTTTGCAATTTGCATTTTCGTGCCGTGCAACGCGAAAAAGCCAATCCCGAATGGTAATGCCATGGAATTAATTTCGGATTGAAAACTTTGCGAGAATTTCAAATTAGTGGGTTGCAATTAAAAAAAAAAATTCATAGTTTATAATGCCCGCCGTTGCTTTAATTGAAGGAAATAAAAGCTTTGAGTTTTGAAGATGATTGGACTGTTTGTATACGAGGATTGCGTGTTTAATTAAGATAAGAATGGAAGCTGCACTGAAATGTAAATGCAGTAGATTCACTTTTTAAGAAACTCGAGATTTAAGAAAAAAAAATTTGAACAGTTAATTCAAGTTTAATAATTGTGAAAGTAAGTGATAATAATTGTGAAAGAGTAGACGGGTTAAAATAAAATTGACGTAACACAATTTTTTTGGTTTAATTTCACTCAATTTTTTACTTATTATGTTAAATGTATTTCAATTTGTTTCGGTCAACATTAATCCAGTGTATAAATGTAAGATTACGAATCACTTGAGAATAAAAAATTGGCTCGTATAAATTTTGCAAAATTCCGGAACTGAACAAAAAACAAACTTATATAAAAGTTTTTAATGTATCATTGCGCCTCGAATAAACAATAATTCGTATATACACATTGAAATCATACATCGTCGAAAAAAAAATCTCACGATTGTCTTTCCAAGATCAAACAAAATTCTTTAATAAAACAGAAAACACAACGCAGTTTACATTTCATTGGTAACGTTTAAGCCCTCTACATTTCATCCACTCCTTTAATTCAGTGACTATATGCAGAAATTTATTTTCGCCTCGTAAAAATTGCCTTTTACTCTTACTTTTATATTACATAGCCATTAAGAGCACGATAACAATTAACGCTTTACAAGCTACTATTTACAAAATTCTTGTTTACTCGTAGACTAGATACAGGATATAATACAGACGATCGCTCGCAAAATGAAACGTTTCGATGCGAAAAAGGAACGAAGTAATTGTCGTAAAACTACTAATACCGTTCATTATTATGCCAACTTTGCATCCAACAGGCTGCCTTCGTTGGATCATCTAATAAAATTAAATCCTTTCACTTTTACACCGTTAACAATATTACAGACTTCGATTCGTACGTACTTCTTACAATGGAAGTCTGTCAGTATTCACAATCTACGCAAAATCCAGCGTCTCGATTAACAAACCATGTTAAAGGAAAAAAAAAAAGTTAATATACACAAATCTTTCAATGCAGTGAACAACAAATACTAAAATTGTCTTCGTTAAAGTAAAAAAAAATTAACGCTGCATGTTTCGAAGTTAAAACTTCGACAATCATATATTACATAGCAATTGAAAAGTTTTCTTTTTCACTTTGTGCGTGCGATAACTGTTTGATACAGCTGTGACAATTGACAGTTTCGTTTGATTAACTCCCTATATAGCCAAGAATAACAAAAAAAATAAATAAATAAAACAAAACAAAAAATCGATCAAGTGCGATATGCGATAGCGAGCGCAGCAACTCGTAATTATTTCCCAACGAAAAAATTGTGCTAGCAATAATACTTTAGCGGTAACGAAATTGCGCTATAGAACGTCATCGAGCGTCTCGCTCGTCCGCGTCTCGTGACTATAAATGGATATACCCTAGTGCCGAGCGTCGTCTGGCGCAGTCAAGGGGCGCGACCTCGACGGCTCTGGCTCATCCGTCTCATCGGTCGCGGTGTCGCTTTCCGCCGCTCTCTAAGAGTGATTCGGCGCTTTTTTGTTTGTTTAGCTTAAATATTCGCTAACTAATGTCGCACTATGTCTTGGACAAAGGAAGAAATTAAAGTCTGCCGTCGGTGGGTTCGTCAAAGCGATATGCTACTCTCTTTTTTTTTTAAAGAATTTTTCTTTTTCAAGTTTAAACTTACAACGAAGATTTTTTTTTTATACGACCCTCGCTCTGGTATAGAGACGCAATTGCACGCGGATCGATGTTTAAATCGAATCATACTACTTGTAAATTATCAGAATACAGTTTCTCTTTTCTTGTAAGTACGAGTTTAGTGCGCGGAAATTGTCGAAACTAAGGTAGCCGGCTCGCGCACGGTTCAAATCCCATGTGTTTTGTTGTCCGCGACGGTGGCCGCCCGTCTGCGACCGTCGAAGTACAAAATATACGCTAGGAACTATTTTATTTTATTTTTTTTTTTTAAATGGCGCACGAAAACATGACAGAATTGCGCTAATTCGAATAACGGCCGCGCGTACGGAAACGCTGCCGCGCGGTGTACAATGATTTCTTTTTTTTTTTTTGTTTTTTGTTTTTGTTTTTTTTTTATTCGTTTCTTCTTAGTCGAACTTCTAACGTCTATCTAAAAAGTACAAAACGGTTTTGTCGGAAGGCTCGCGGATAAAACCGGGATCCAGTACGAACGTCGAAACTCAAGCTTACGGGTTTGATAAAATCGTCAAATCAATCCTGAGTCATCGCATGCTATTGAATTGTTATATTGACTCTTTTGTTTCATCAGCGATAGTCTCCTAGTAATTAATAGTCTTGGATAACGTTGAAACCTACTTGCGAGCATCTTGCCCAGTGCGAATATTTTTATAATAGAAATTTTCGGTTTTAAGAATCCACTTACTAGGAAATTATAATTAGTCAAAATCCAACGAATAAGAATGACTAATAAGTGAATTGTAACAGAACAAATTAATAAATTAATTAGTATTGATAAATAAATGAACTTCGGTAAAATTTTTAATTAATAGAAATAAAACGTAATTGTGATAATAACTTTTTAACAATTTGTACACTGAAAAAGTGTACAGGCAGTAAAAAAAAAATGCATCTACAGTGAATTCAATTAACGATTAATTAACAATTAGTTTCGTTTGTGAATTTTGATTCGCATTTTCAGTGATAAAGCACCCTACGCGCCGTCGGTTTTCGGAAACCGAGGGTAACCCTTCCTCGACGCACAACTCGATTTCGCGACAATGCGTCAGTGCATTCATTGTTACACATCGCGATCAATGCATAACAGAGACTTTTATTCCTGCTACGTTAAAAAAATAGTAAGTGGCAGTCGCGCGCCACTTGGCTTCCACTCCATCGTAGCGGAAACGTTAAAAACAATTTTCCTTCGTACATCATCGCTTTTTCAATACTTTTCGATTATTTCACTCTCACTCACGTTTTTTGCTAACTCAACCTTAAATTAGAAAAAGAAAAAAAAAATCGTTTGCAACCTCGCCTCGAGAAAGTCGCGTACCCACAACAAACATCACGCACGAAATATAAAACAAAACAAAAAAACACACATTGCAACATAAAACCAAATTCTCCAAAAAAAACGCCGCGCCGCCACTGAAGCTTTAAATATACAAAGTTACAGTGGCAAACGAACTGCACACCATAAATACAAAAACAATCAACATCGACGGACAGCGTTCGACAAACGCCTCATCCGCGTCGGCGAGGGATCATCATCGTCACATTAACATCATTAACATCGTCATCGTCATCGTCATCAAAATCATTATAATCATCATCATCATCAGGAGGCGACGGACTCGGTGCCGTTCGCCGCTTCCTCTCAGGTATTCCTGAGGTGTTCCAGCTCGCGCCAGGAGTTGGCCGCGCAGACGCTGTCGCCCCTCCACCACTCGTTCACATCCCGATAGTGTTTGGGGCTGCGCGAGTCGTCGTGCAGCATCGAGCAGACCCGACACCAGAAGTAAGTGTTGATGAACTCGCCGGTGCCCTTCCACTTGAAGTACGAGTTGTAGAGCTCGTCGTCGTTGTCGAGCCGGTGGAGGTATTCGGCGAGCTCGCGCGGCGACTCGAACTCGTCCACGTGGATGTACGAACGGTATGGAGCGCTGCGCGCGTAGTCCGTCGGGTGTGCACCCATCACTATTGGTAGTACATTGTGCCTGGAATAAATTATTTTTTTAATTATTTTTGTAGAAGGCGAGCAGCGAATGTATTTTCGTACGTGCGATTATCATATGTCGCTCTAGTGGATTGGCGTAAGTAGAACAAGGCGCGGTATGGTCAGACATGCGGGATATTGAGGAAATTAAATGAACTAACGGTTATTTCATTAGCAATTGAAATGAATTTTACAGATCTTTAACTGAAAATTGAGAAATCTGTTTGAAAGTGTACTTACATTTATTTGATTTAATAATTAGAAATTAATTTGCAAAAAAAAAGTAATTTATAAAAAAAATTAATACTCTATTACAATGAATAGAATATTCTATTAATGTTTCAAATTGCATTACCTAGATAGTCAATAGGTCTTCAATTTTTTCGTGCAATAAACAATTAATAATTTAAAAAACATCAATATCGATAAAGTAGGAATTGATGTAGAACTAGTGTATAAGCATTTTAAAAGAAAACTACCGTACCGATGGTAAACCGATCAACTAAAAATAATTTAAAAAATACTATTCAACAAAAAAGAAAGAAAAAACAATATCCTCGTCTAAAGCCTCACAATTTTTAGAAAAACGGCGATAATTAAAATGTATTCACGTACCCAAGACCATTGACGAAAAACTTTTCCGTAATGTAATCACGGCAGTTGGAATTTTCGAAAGCTAAGTAGAATTTGTAATCGGCATCGAGCATTTCGAAGCAGGCTTGTGCTTGAGATCGTGAACACCTGAGGGTACCGCAGGCCCCGTAAATGTCCACTTGAATGTGTTTCCCCAGCTCCTTGGCGTAGTGCATTCTCTGATTTCGAGGGTGACAATTGGACACGAACCACGCAACCTGCAAGGCAATTTAAACGCGTAAAATTGTCATTTTATATTCATATTCGTCTCGCAGGGTTTAATATGTTGATAAAAATAGCATATAAAAATCTCTATCCGTGTATTTCACCTTCTTCGTTTTATTGGCAGCGTAATTGAAAGTTTGCGAAATTTGCGTGACGCTCGGATTGTAATATTGCCACCTCTCATAAGGAGCGACAATGTCGCTATCTCTTCGGTAAGTCGCAGTCCAATTCACTACAGCATTCTTTACACTTTGAGTGTGATAAGGGCATTCTAAAAAATACAACATCCATATCTGCAAAGATAAAAATTATACTATAAATAAAAATTTCGTTGAACGTCTTATCTGCAAGCGCAAAGGCCTTCGATAATTTGACAGTGTTATACAAATCGATTTGTATCTTTATTGCCTATAGTCGTCTTAAATTATTCATTTAATCAATTACATAAATCATTAATACCTGGTTCGAATTTCTACGGCCGATGTGCGTCACGTAATCCTTAAAAAGTATCAAGTCCGCATCGTTGGGATTATCCCTGGTTATCATGCAAGTATTCACCGGACATCCTTGCTGAAAGAACAAATCTGGTCCACTTTTCGCCTCGTTCATGCCGTGCGGTATGAAGATCTTTTTAAATCGTATGTCGGGACTCGACCTGTTATACTCTGGTGGAACGAACATCAGCTAAAAATGAAATTTAATTTATTATTCTATTGAAAAAAGAGGAAAATTAATTAACGACACATTCAACCAATCAATTTATTATTTAACTGGCAGTCTATAATAGAAAATTTACTCTAAAAGAATACATTTTTTTTTTATTAAAAAATGCATACGAACGACCTTAACAAAAAAAGCACATTTTACTTTTATAAGACTAAAAGCAAAATTTATTAAAATCTCTGCCACGAACAAGAGGACATCACGTTTATTAAATTTACCACGAAAAAAGTACATGGGAAAGCTTTAACGAAAAAATTCACTTTTGAAAATCCCGCGGAAAGAGCTTTTTTTACGCGGGAATATTACAAAATATGAAAATGTAAAAATATACTTTTTGTTACAGTGATCTCAGAAAATTTATTTTTCGCGCAGATCAGTGATATGTATTTAAGAAGTATGAAAAAAAATATATTTAATGATATGAAGTTTCATTAAACAAATTTCTTTTTCAAATAAAAATAGTACATTTAAAAATTTAAATCTTTATCTTTTTGAGTCGACTGACAGTAGATTATTAGTTTTATTTAAAAAAATGATTAGACGGGCATTACTGTGAATAATGTTTTTTATTTAATACTCTGACAACGTTTCGATTACATTGTAGTAATCCTTTTCAAGTCAATAATAAAAAT
>JAWWEN010037288.1:0-13876 GCA_035582955.1 Sycophila texana | reverse complement strand
GTTACATCCGTGACACTCGCAGTCTCGAGGTACATGCGAGGAATGTACTAGGACTCCTGTTACTGTGAACGTACTGTTATACACATATGTGCGATAACAATCGAACACTGACCATTCGCTGCATTTAAGCGCCGGATTCCCAGGGCTGCCGTGCCTGCTGAGATCAATCTGCGAAGCGTCCGAGTACCCGCTCGAGCACAACGGCATGCTGGGCGATGTGCTACGTGTTATATTCACGTAAGTATAGCCAGTGAATGTAGCCATGTTCGACGTACCAAACGGACCGTGTCAACGAGCATTAATGATTTTATAGACCGTCAAGTTCGATGCCGGAGGATCATTTGCCGGACGGACTGATCGAAGCTGAGTTGAAGGGGCGTGATGGAACTTGCGGCGATTACCACTCCTCTTGTCCTATCAGTCTATTCGATTTGATTGGAATCCTCTTGTGAGGTCATTTTTTCGTAAACGAATCTCCATATTTCTTACCAACTGTAATTACAGGAGACAACATTTTTGATGGAATTGAACTAATAAAAGATAAAACTTTATTTACTTGTGGCAGTTATTATTTGTATTAAAATATTGATACCCCTTGTACATTAATAATCATCGTAAATAGATGAAAAGAGATGGAATGTTATGGAATGAGATGAAAAGAGATGAAAAGAGGTGAAGAGAGATAAAGAAATGAAGATACAATCAAGTGAAAACATTAATTTTTAATTTTTTTATTACTCGCTTATGTATTGATAAATCGAGAACGGGCACAAAGGGTAGCTGGAGGCACAATCTCGCTCAGCATCCTCAGCTCTGGTGTATTCTGATGCTAAATCCTCGTCTGCACTTGCGGATGGCCTGCTCTCAGGAGAGATAATGCATAATTGTCAAACATTCGATTAAATTTTAAATCTATCGATGATATGAAATCGTTACCTCTAAAAAAAAAATCATATTTAAAAAAAAAAAGATTTGTTTTGATTTGTCGTTTTTAAGGCATTGAAGAGAAGTAAACCCTTACAGAACTTGATAAACCGGAGGTATCATTCTAATGATAAAATAAATTCTTTCCTAAATCAGTTCCCCATTCAAATTCTTTTTTTCTGTCAAACTTGGCGTGGGTAGTACGTTTTATTTATATTTATATAGTTTGTTTTACTTATATCTTTATCATATTTATTATATAGTTTGTCTTATTTATATTTTTTTTATCATTTTAAATTTACTTCGATATATTACTTTATTGCTATGATTTATTATACTTATCAGTACAATATTCACTGTAATTTTAAAGTGACTTGAATCTTGGTATCGTTTACCATTTACTAAATTTGTATTTTCATTCGAAAACTGGAATTTTACTTCTACATATGATATTTATAGAAAAATATGCTGCTTGATATTTATAAATACTATATAATTTATTAACAACAACTATTCTATTCTATTCTAACATATTCTATTCTATTATATTCTATAGTTTATTTACATTTAAATACATGAAAAAATGGGATATTCTTAGTTTTTCAAAATTATTAGCGCTCTAAAAATAGCAAATCAATAAAAGTTCTTTTCTGAAATAAGCTTTTTTTCGTTAGAATCGACGAAGTGTCATCTATACTTACTTGAAGATGATGCGAACGAGATCACCAATAAGGCCGTTGTGCCCGAGCAAAGAATAATTCCAATGCTCTTGTGCTGTCTCGCAGATCGACCGAAGTAGGCATTGCTTACCAGGGAATCCCAGACTAAAGAAGACAAGATAAATGCTAAAGTCGTCAAATCAAAGTCACTTTGACTATATCCCCAAATAATGATACTCTTTCGAGAATTTTTATTAAATCGTTATAGAGCTAGTAACAGATTCTTCATTTGTTTTATTTTTGCAAAAATGGCGGCATGACAATTAAATTACTCGAGTACTTTAGAAAAACGAGAATAGCGCGACGTTAGTTACAGTTGCGCAAAAAATGCAAATACTAATATTTTGAATAAATCCTATGTTTTCTTGCTAAAAAAAAATTTAATAAAATTGAGAGAGCTGGAGAGCACCCACTGACTTTGATAGTGCCGTTTCGAAAAGATAACGCGCTTATAAATCTTTCGTTCCTGCACTGAAAAAAATGTTGTAGATCCACCTAAATTTTTCCTTACAAAACCATTTAGTTTATTTAACTATAAACATTTAATTACATCAACCAAAGTTTTTAGTTAAATTGACAAAGTATTTAACTATAACGAGATTTTTTAAGAAAAATTTGTTAATTTAACTAAATATTTAGTTAAATCAATAAAATAATGTTGTAAGGATGATTAAATAAAATTCTTTTTTCAGTTTGACGAGCACCTGCCACTGAGAGAAATATCTAGTAAAAATTACTATACTGTGTAGGAAAGTAATAACAGACTATGACAAAATTACTATAATTTATTGTAAAATTTATCGGATAGTATTGTAAATTTTCAAATACTTACAGTAAACTTTCTTTTACTATAAAATTTAACAAAATGTCAGTCTATAACTATACTTTTTCAGAAAGTAAAATAATTTTTCCGCGTTTCTCTGCGAGTCTGTAATTCTATAGTTCGAAAATTGCATATTTACTTTCTGTAATAAAAATGAAAATAACATCAATAACATTTTAGTACATGCAAAGAGTTCTTTTAAAACAAACAAAAAAAAAATCGATTTTATGAAACCCCCCACATTCTAAATATGAATAAAATGAAATTCACTTCGAATAAGTGAATATACACTTTTTCTACGTGATAAGTGTATATTCAACTATTAAATTAAATTTTTATTGTTTAATTTAACAGCTCTTAATTCTAGACTAATAAGGCGATGTTTGCCGCTCTTTTGCGGACACTTCTGGAGACGAATTTATATTCACGACCAGCCTAATTTATCCTCTATTTATAATTTTTTCTGTAAGGTCAATAAGTGGTTCTTACTTAAACATGTGTACTAATTATAACTTTTTATTCTACGTAATAAGTGTATATTCACTTATTCGAAGTAAATTTCACTTATTCATATTTAAACTGCAATGCTAAATTAAAATAGATCCAATATTACTTTTCGAATATACTAACTATAACTTTTTATTCTACGTGATAAGTGTATATTCACTCATTCGAAGTAAATTTCATTTATTCATATTTAAAGTGCAATGCTAAATTAAAATAGATTCAATATTACCTTTCGAATTTGGATTCCAGCAGAGCGTAAAGCGTACTTCTGTCCAAAGATCGCCTGCCTCTCCTTTCGTGCTCCTCAGCCGAAGATTGCTCCTCGGTCAATTGGTAATTAGCCTCGAAGAAAAAAGCTACGGACACGGATTTCTTTGAGAGCGGGTCATCCAGCGGTATCGCCAGGGCGAAAAAAATCTGTATAAAAAAAAAAAAAAAAAAATCTGCATTTAATAAACGAAAAAACAAAGTTATTGATCGTCATACATCGACGGTTTATTGCTCTATATACTTGACCCCCATTTCGCTTTCCTTTGGATAGGACAGGCTGCGAATGTGCCGATGGGCCGCCTCCACAATTCCATCGGTCATTCTAGCGGCTATTCCATCGGCTCCGCTTAGGCTCGCTACGAGAAGGAATATTGCCGCTGACAACACAAGCGCTCTGCGGAACATATATAGTCAAACCATATTTCGATTTTCTTTATTCTCTTTGCTGCACCGGGTATTTTAAACCCTTTACCGAAAAAGCTCACCTGAAAATCAATTGAAAACTAATCTGAAAATCATGCCAAACGGTGAGATAATTTTCAGCTGAAAATCATGCGTGAATATCAAATGGTAATATAAACTTTTGTTCATTTAAATTTGTTTATAATTATGTAATAATACATTTTGTTATTAAGGTTAAATTCATTCAATAAAGAATCGTCATTTTATTTTGAAGGAACTAAAAAATTTAATCTCTGATAGATAAATTAAAACGCCACGTTTTTTTTTTATGCATATTGGTATTGAAATAAAATATTAATAAATAAAATACTTTTTTTTTTTTAATAAAAATGTCTGATTGTCTATTGTATGGTGATGTTCGAATGATTTTCAGGAAAAATTATAATAAAAATATGAACATAAATTTTGAACTGAAATTCATTTGAAAATCACCCGATCTACTGAAAAAATGTCAGTAATCACAACTAACAATTAGTTTTTTTAACTGATATTTAATTGTTTCAACTTGGTTGGAATAAGTGAATTTTTATTGAAACAAGTAAATATTAGTTAAAACAAGTAATGGTTAGTTGTGATTGCTGAATTTTTTTCAGAGTGTGATATAATCATTAGACGTTTTTATATAAAAAAAAATAATCATCCAATATTTTGACATGATTTTCAGATGATTTTCAGCAAATTTTCAGTTGAGTCTTTTCAGAAGGGAGCAGTATGAAAAAGGCTTGCATATTTTTAATTAATCTAAATAAGAGACAATTGCATAGTAAATTACAAGTATTTTTAAAATTTAACCTTAATTTAATTAAATTAAAATTTTATAGCTTAATTTAACAGCTCTTAAATCTAGACTGATACCTCATTTTTTGTCAATTCGAGGCGATGTTTGCCGCTCTTTCAACTCTTCTGGAGACGAATTATATTCACGACCAGACTAGTTTATCCTCTATTTATAATTTTTTCTATATAAGGTCAGTAAGTGGTTCTCACTTGAGTATTTGATACTTATAACTTTTTATGCAATTTTCTCTTATATATATAGCCCCAAAACTGCTTATACATAATACCAATATTCAACGTTGACAAATTAAAGAATAAAAAAATCTGGTTCAACTTGATTATTCAAGACTTTCTCACACTATACTTAATTACCACGCTACAACGGATGTGTTTTAACGAGCGCCGCTTTATTCGCTTTCTCCTTTTTTTCAAAAATAGCGACGATAGCCGGAGAATTCGATTAGTACATTAAAATCTATATCCGTCATTGACGAACGCATTAACTAGAAAAAGTGTATTTTACAGTTTTACTCACATTCGGTAAGTTCGTAGAGCCATTCGTTAGTTTCCAGCTACAGCCTTTCAGAAACCAAAGAATCTTCCTGCAGCTTTCGTCCATGTAGCATTTGCAGATCGTTTAAATGCAATTAACACGATATGCCTTCTAATGACTAAAGTTTACGATGAGGTCAGAGCTTGTTGAAGCAAGCCTTTATCAGAATTTGATATAACAGAACGAAGTGCTTATTGGATAAATTATTCATTTATTTAATTAACTATTAATTAATTACATATTTTTCTAAGGAGGCAGCGTAGATAAAGATCAATGCGGTAATTTGCCTTTTTAACGATTGTAAACTTTGGTATATACGAATACCCGAGAGTTTCAATAAAGCTTCAATGTATATAGCTCTGTAACAAGTCGCAATCCAGAAGTTCAGCAGTTTGATGGTAATCCATAAAGCTACGCAGCAGTGCGAATCTCCGAGAGCAATAATTTATACATGTATATATATTGCCCCTAGCATTGATTCTGCCTTCTGCCACTTTGATGCACAATATTAAGAAGCCCCATAACTAAAGTTATTTCAATCCAATTTATTTACATTTATTTAATTAAATATTTTTTAATACAATAAATATTTTTTAATGCAATAATGTGATAAATACAAGGTATTATAAAATTTTGATAAATAAAAAATAAGGTAATTATAAATTTTCTTTTTAAATCTAAATTTATTTCTAAATCTAAACTAAATACTTGACAACTGCAGGTAAAAGAACGAAAGGAATTCTCAAAATTGCCCCGCAGGGATTATAGATGAAATGCTTTGCAGTAGGGAATTCCACATCCTTCTTACTCAATTCAGAGCCGAGTAGAATCCGAAATCGACTATCTAAAAGTTGAAGTGGTGAAAAATGACTACAATCAATGGGATTTCACTAAAAAGTAGTTAGAAAAAGCTCCACTATTCAGTGATTGATGAATCCATTTCCACTAATTTTGGTAGTAATTTTTCTATAATACTTTTTTTTTAACTGCATAATTTAAATAATCTTGTGTTTTAAATACATACCTTTTTCAAGAAAAAAATAATAATTTCAAAGAGCAGTTGAAAAATACTTTGAAAAAAATTAGGAACTGTCAATTATTGATTTTGTAATCAGAAAAAGTATGTACCTATATTTATAAAAAACAAAACAGGATTTTTTCAATTCCCTTGCGCAGTCTACCTAATCGTTGCAAATTTTTACCTATTTTTACAAACACTATAACACATACTTGCACAGACATCTATAAATAAATAAGAGTTTGATTTATTAATTTTGTACATGATATGTTTAAATTATAACAAAATTATATGCCTGTTACTTTCCTTTTTTACTCGTTAATATTTATATTTTCGTTCCTTTTGTTTTTTTTTTTAGTTTTTAGTTTTTCTTTTTAGTTTTAAGTTAAAACAGCCTAAAAACAGGTAACTGAGTTTACCTCTTTAGGATTTAAATTGTAAGATACCTAATGTACGATTAATAAATACTTATAAATATAAATACTAGTATTTTAGTTTACGAGCGGTTATTCCCTTTTTTTTTGTCATTATTCATACTTTTATTGTAAAATGACTTTTAAGCCCGTATGATGCTTAATAAATAAATAAATAATTAATTAGACAGAGTTGTAAAATCAAAGTTGTAAAGTTAAAGTCAAACTTAAAGTCCTCCTTTAATAAGATTGTTTAATACTCCATTTAATAGTCTATTTTATACACTTAAAATCATATGCCAATAACTATAAAATTTAAAATTATGCGACTGCATTGGCACGCTGACATTAATTCTCATCTCGTACTCTCATCCTTGCCGAATTCATTACAGCAGCTTACAGCCATCGCAGAGATGCAGCAGAAATGAAGTTCAATTTTGAATTACGGTCGGACTTTGAGCGTCACAAGGCCATTAACCCTTGACGCAGCTGACTTGGCACTTGTTTAAATTACACGGGCCAAAGGGCGGGGCAGGCAATGCCAAGCGAGGCTGGCCTGCGCCAAACGCAGTGTGTAGTATATGTGTCGAGTATACGGCGAAAAAGTGCAGCTCGAATCGCCTTACTTTTTCTTTTTTGTTTTAATAAATTTTATCGGCTTTAAATCTACACATAGAGTCATATCCATACAATTTTTTAAATTTTAACAAGTATTTCAAATTTTACAATCGATATCGCCTATAAAAAGTTAAAAAAAAACCAAATATAATACTTCGAATGTATAAAGCTCGCCTTTTAGGCGCAGCGAGCAGAGGTCGCCATCTGGAAAGCTCTTGGCGAACTCTTCGCGGGAAATTTCTTTGTTCTTTCGTAATCATCGATATCACTTTTAAAATTTTAACAAATATTTAAAATTTTACAATTAATATCGTCTAAATAGTTTCTGATATAATACGTAGAATGTAAAGCTCGTCCTGTATAGGTGCAGCGGTAGTTCCGCCGGTGAAATTTATTTCGTAACATTTTTTAAATTTTAAGAAAAAGTATTTTATAAATTAATCATTATCATCTACAAAAAGGTTACAAATATTATGCGTAGAATGAAAAGCTCGTCTCATCAGCGCAAGCTGAAAAGCAGCTCCCTGCAAAATCGCACGAAATTTCTTTCAACACCATTGAACACAATTCTTTTTAATTTTAACAAATTACTTAAAATTTTACGATCAATATCATCTAAGAAGTTACAAATATTATACGGTAGAATGAAAAGCTCGACTTATAGGTGCAGCGATAGCTTCCAGCGAACTCTTCGCGTGAAATTTCTTTCGTAAAAATCGATAAATGCTTTAAATTTAAAGAAAAAATATTTTACAAATTTTACAATCATTAACGATTGTAACTTCATTTTATAGACGATAATATTATATGATCTACAAAACGTTACAAATACAATAGTTAGAATGTAAAGCTCGCCTCATAAGTACAAACGCAAAATTTCTTTCAACGCCATAAACACAATTTTTTAAATTAACAAATATTTTAAATTTTAGTGTTTGCCTAAAAAGTTGCGAATGTAATACTTTGAATATATAAAAAGCTCGTCTTGTAGGCGCAGCGAGCAGAGGTCGCCATCTGGAAAGCTCCCTGTGAACTGAAATTTCCTTTACTGGCTGAATTCCGTGGGCCAGGCGTATAATAAGTCTCCGGTGACGTTTCGCTCGTCGCTTCATTAACTGCGATCGTACAGTTGGACTTCTTTACTGGATTTTTATGCTTCATCCTTAGTCCGCTGCAGCGGCCCTTTAAGAAACTTTTTGAGCTTTTAATGGACTACTTAAGTGGCGCTAAATTGAAACTAATCTACTTTACTTTGCTTACCTTCACTTATTACGTATGCAGCCTGGCAGTTTTGCAACTCCTTTCGACTGACAGACTGCAGTTTCTTTGCCATTCTCAACCCTATTTTGGTCTCTTTTCATTTGGATCAATATTTGTAATTTGAATGTGGCGCTTTTGGATATTTTCTTCAACTTGTATTTTTTACTGCGTTTCTGCTGAACGCAGTCACAATTTATCAGCGGGAATCAGCCGTCATATTCGCTCGTTAAATTTCCCAGAGAATAGTGGCATGGGGGTGAGTATACATTACTGAAAAAGCTCAGCTGAACATCAGTTGAAAATCACCTGATAATCATCAGGAATTTTTATAAAAACCGAATATAACATTAATTTGTTTTAAATTAATTTGCATTATTTATAATACAATTTATTGTTATTTATTAGTTGTTTAGTATTGCATCAATAAAATAAAGAAAAATGATTTGCGTTATTTATCAGAGAAGAAAATAATTTCATTAAAATAAAATAATGAATCTTCATTGAATTAATTTAACATTAATAAAATATTCAATTACGATAAAAATTGAAATAAACAAGTCTATTTAATATTCACAAGATTTTCACCTGCATATCATCTGACGTTTTAGCACGATTTTCAGATAATTTTTCAGCTGACGTTAAACTGATTTTATTCAGTTGAGCTTTTTTCGTAGCATTTGAAATGAGAATGGAGGAGTCAATTTTTTTGTTGAGCTCACTTTTATTGTTGCAGATTTTCTTTGCTCTGTCTATACCTATAGATTTGCCCGATAAATCGGTCTCCCTGTCTTATTACTTTGAGGCCAACTACGGAATGCCAACCATTAGCAGCAACATTAGCAACAGCAGCAGTGAGTACAGTTGCTGTGAAAAGCGAAGCATCGACAGGCGCCTACTCTACGATTTTATCCAAAATAAATTCGATAGGTCAATATTAAAATTACCTCTTCCTTCTTTTCATCACTTTTTATCATAATTCCTATTTTCTTTTTCAGTTACGGTTACCCTGGAAGAGAATGCTTACTTCTTGCGATCTGCGAATCTGCTCAGTTTCCATTTGAAAATAGTGGTCTACTCGGTGATATCGTTCGCATTATATTTACGTAAGACTATTTTGCAAGGTTCGTTGTTGGTTTTATCGGAATTTATATTTTTAAGAAATATAATTTACTCCTCAGGCCTTCTTCTACCTTAAAGGAACATCTTCATCCGGAAATCGAGAAAGCGCAGTACGCATCCGATTGTTCAAACTTTTCACAGCTGTGCCCTTTTAACTTGCTGGAAGCTATTACTTTTTCTGTTGTTGATTAAATCAATAATTGAGATTTCTCCTTTTAATATAATTAGTTGTTTTATTATCGTCATATGTACAAAAAAAAATCAATTTAATAAATATTTATATATGTACATATGTCATAACTAGCTTGTACCAAACCAGTCGCTTCCCATGGCTCCGAAAAATGCAGCTGCTCCAGATTTTATCGTCGAGCCAGTCGAATCAGTTCTTGCGTGTTCTTTTTGCGGAGGTTTCTTTTTCTGCTGAAAATATGACAATATTATACATTTAATTGAATATTGCGTTTCGTCAGATTTTTGGGCATTATTAATTAATTCATAAAAAAAAAGCAGATTGCAAAATGAAAATTAAATTTTTAACGCATGCTTTTATTTTATCACCACAGCACACACCACCTTACCATGGCTACCTTCTAAAACGAAGTTAAATATAGCTCCATCTAACAGATTAAAATAAATAAAGACTTGAGAAACTCAAAAATTAGAGAAAATTTTTTCGTTCTTTCATTTATATTTTTTTTTTTACCAAATTTTGTTAAATAAATATACTTATTTACCTGTGCTTTTTCCGAAGCTGGAAGTGTTAGGGCAGGTAAATTTTTCGCTGGTGCAGTAACAGCCAGAGGAGGAAACCAAGGAGCGCCAGTGCAAAGTGCTAAAATACCCGGTGGATCCTTCACCGACTTCAATCCTATTCCAGCATCGATTCGAGCACCGAGAACGGAATGTAACTCTTCCATATGGGGCACCAAGTTTCCATATATCAACTATATTTTTATAAAAAAATTTTATTAGTTTCACGATGATTATTATGATTATTTAGATTGTTTCGATTTTTGATTATAGAGATTATTTCATCTTTTCTCTATTTTTTTTTCCAATAACTTACCAGCGATCTTTGGACGCCTCTTTTCACATTACTGTTAATGAACGGATAAAACACGTCGAAATCAAACGGGTCAATTTTAGCAATGATAGTATTGCAAATTTTATTTGAGTGATCCATGAGGGATTTGTTATCTCGAGGTATCATTAATAAACTTAGGTACTTTACGTCGAATAAAATTTGAATCGCTTGTTTTTGACGAATATCTGAATTTGTTGCCAAATTATTATAATATTCCAGCAATTCTGATACGACACTGCTGACTATGTCACCAATGACAGTCCTGCAATTGAAAAGTACAAATAAATAATTTTTCTTAAATTATTAAGAAGCATTAGTTAAGAAATTACTTACTTTGGAATTGTGTGTGGTATAACTTTATTTAAATCTTTGCATATATAAGATAAAAACTTTTGCAATTGCACCGTAGGCTGATAAGGTACTAAAATTTCCGATTTTATCCTTTTACCTTCCTCTGCTTCTTCCTCGATCACAACTTTTTCCCAGTCAGTTATAATCATATGAATTTTCAATTCGTCTGGTTTCTCTTTGATTAAATGTTCATTTCCGTAGTCTTTTATTGTTTTCTTAAAACACTTACTCCAAACGAACCATATAAAAATAACTTCTTCTTTTAACTTATCACAGGTTTCTTGCCATTTTATATTAGTCAATGTTATTCCCGTTGGCCTTGAGATAGTAAAACATTCTTTAAAATTAGAACACAGAATTGGTATAGCCTGAAGGAATCTTGCAGTCACAATAGCATTGATATCTTGACATCCAAATTTTGGATTGGAAACTAAGCATTCTTCTTTTACAAAAATTACATACTGTTGAATCAGAGTACTACTAATTGTTTGTAAATACTCTTGAATTTCATTCCGATCACAAAATTTGTTAGCACTCAGGTAAATATCAGCTGTTAATAAATCATCTTTGAGCGCAGAGCTATGTTCTAAATCATACAAATACTGTTTTAAGTGCACTAAAACTTCGCTCAGACCATTTTCAAAATTCTCGCACAATTTATGTATATTTGGAGAAAAACCTCTAGCTTTCATAAGCAAAGGTCGTTTACTATCTAAGAGTCCATCTTTAACTAATTTTTGAGGAACATCATTTGGTGAATCTTTCCAAATAAACCACCTTAAATCGTTTTCTTTACAAGGAAAAGAATCACTCAATAATTTTGTAAGTAACTCTGTTGTATCTTTCTTCAAAACAATCAAACAATTGGTCATGGTATCACTCAATATTCCTGCGTAGAAAACAATAATTGAGAGTAATGAAAATTGTAAAATTATTACTATATATAATGTTTTAAATACCTTTAATTCGTTCAGTTAATAATGGTTGAAAACATTCTATCCAAAAATTTACACTTGGTAAAGAAAATATATCCCATATTGACTTCCAATTTTCTGGAATATCCACAGCTAGACATTCTTCTCGAATATTGTAAATCCCTTTTATGGATAAAATTAAATCAAGCAACTTCTTTACTTCTACCATTGCAAACTGCTTGACCCATTGGAACCATTTATTTAAAACTTCTTGGATAATATTCAATGGAAGAGGTTCTAATTCATGTTGAACAAACGGTTTATGATTTTTTGCAACCGAAGGCAAATATTTATTTAATAATTCTTCTTCCAAGTCTAATTGAGACAACATAAAAAATGCATCTTTATCTTTTATACTACTAATGAGCAATGTAACCAATCCTTGACTATTATCTTTATATTCTGAAAACAAAAAAAAAATAATATCACATTTGAATTTGTGTATTTAATTAATTGTAATTGAAAAAAGGTTCACATCTTATTCTTACTTATAAAACAGCTACTTATTAACATTGACGTTTCCATTAAAATAGCTAGGCATAATTTCAATTTATTTTTAACACTGATATTACTTTCAGAATTAACAACTGACTGTAAAGTTTGATTTCTAAACAATATTAGTCTATTTAATAATTCAAACATATTGAAGCCGTTTAATAAAACCAAAGCTGCAAGACAGTTTGCTGCAAGCTAATAAAATATAAATAACATTATATTTCTTGCCAGAACTTTTAATGTAATATAACTGTTTGCATATAAAATACAAACCTCTACTGTAAGTTGTACAGATTTTAAAGTGTCATTACAAAAATTAAGTAATAAATTTTTGAATTGACTGATGATACCCCATTGTTTTGAAACAATAGGATATTTGTTGGCCAAATTTGAATTCCCTACTTGAAATGTTAAACTGTAATTAACATGCTGCGCCAATAAAAATAATTGGGTTGCCAATAAAAAATTTTGTGCATCTATAGCAGACCAAATTTGCTCTGGAATATCCATTAAAATTTTAATTTGTAGCACAATAGAATCTGACATATAACTGGACTGCCTGAAAAATATATAAAAATTAGACATAAAATATATTATTTTAAATGATTGGGATAAAAAATAAATTCGAGAAACCTTTGAACATTTTCCTGTTCCTTATCCGCTGTCATTTTAAACCCAATAAGATATTTTTGTTGCAAAGCATGAAAGTGTTGTTGGATACTAATTATTTTTGTCATAACTGATTCCGAGGTGTCTTTCATTTCTGCTATGGTGTCTGCAGCTTGAATCAAGTCTCGATAGCGCTCTCTACAAACAGTTTAAGTATAAATTTAATTTAACTGCTTAAAACTGTTTAAAAACAGTATAATTCGACTGCTTAAAACTATTAAAAAAGTAAGTATAATCAAACAAAGTAAAGAAACTTACCCCACCAATGTTCGTAACTCAATTTTCTTTCTATCGCTCTCATGTTGCATCTGTTTCTGTACGAATTCGATGTCCTTCGCATGATGCTGTTGAAAAAGCTTTTGTATATCAAGATCGAGGAACTTGTCGGAGGACATGTTTCCTTTTTTTTTGCACTTTAACAAACAAACGTTGACATGATGAAACTTTTAAACTGCTGGACCTTTAAATTTGTAAGTAAACAATGTTGAGGTTATAAACGCGTCAAGTGTCGACTATACACCTGCACGAATTTGTGGGGACTCGCTCCCTTGCTCCCTCCACAGGTCTCCGCTCTAGTTCCCTAACTAGCCAATACGCGGCCTGACTGTACCTTTTTCTCCCTACCTTACCTACCTCTAGGTAAACATCGCGCCTTACGCCACCGTAACGGCGCTTACACGTGGAGACCCTTACCTTTAAGGTTCCCCCACATTGGTGACCCCCGACAATTGTACATAATCCTTCTGACGTACCCCGGTACCCCACGGACCACGGTACAGGTACCCTGCCACTCGTCCCACATCCTTACCATCAGTACTTATTCGCTCTGTTCCACAGAAC
>JAWWEN010037277.1:0-13876 GCA_035582955.1 Sycophila texana | reverse complement strand
TAGTGTGCGCCATATGTTACTAGAAAATCTAGTAACTTTCTAGTAACTGTTACTATATTTTTTTCTCAGTGTAATAATAATAATAAATAAATAAAATTAAAATCAGAAATTTTTTAGAATCTGATTAACATTGATACGTTTATCGAACAGCTGCCTTCAATCACGAATCTCATTACAATTTCTAATTACTGAATTTCCGGGAAAATGCTTTTTATTGTTGTCCGACTCCTCGTTATATATATCGCCGCAGAGAAGAGTAAGATGGGGGTGGGTGGAGTACAAATTCGCGGGGAGGCTAATTAAAAAGCGAGCGACAAATTCTTAGTGTAAATATTTATGAAAACGGACGGCAGCGTGGATTATAAATTGAATATTTAAGAAGAATGCGGGATATTTGTATATTTATGGGCCTGTAAACAGAGGCGCTGCCGTTGGACGGATTAATTATGGCTATACCGGAGGGGGTAAGGTGAAAAACTTGAGCGACAAGGGAAGAAGAAGAGGAGGCGCGGAGTCGGAATTAATTCGTTTCGCGACTTCCCGAGGATTTCATATCTTCCTCCTTGCGCTTCCGTCTTATTTGCAATTTAAGCTTTCTTTTTCGTCGATTTTCCGGCGCGGTCGCATCTCATAACTTCAAGATTATATGTATATTTTTTTTCTACAAATTTATTTATATTTATTAATTAAACGAGATAAAAGCCCTTTTAAGTATAAATAAAAAATAAAGTGTAAAACTAATGTAACTAATATAAACTACTGTGAAAGTCTCCGCAATCGACCTGATATGGAATAAAATCCAAAATTCGAGGCGTAAATGCATTCAAGAATGGGTCTATGGTGTCTCAGACTATATGAGGGTGCAATTGATAAACTTTTTTTCATAATTATATTTCGCCAGTGTAAAGGAATTACACGGCCTCCTTTATTAATTTATATACTCGAAATGTTTAATCCGATTTTTTGAGTTTTACGATCTGATAAAAAACTAATCTACAATTACATATTAAATATTTCTATAAATGTATAAATAAGAAAGTGAAAATGAGTTTATTAATGACTGAGAAAATTTCTTAACAAATTCAAATTTCTCAAAACGACGTAAATATATGTAACGAACATTAGAATTAATTTAATGTACAAGTTAATCTCGATTTTTTCCGAATTATATATTCATTACTTGAATATTCATGCGTGGGTACACCATTAAATTTAGAGCATCACCATTCTAACGCAATTCCACAAAAAAAAACATTATTTTAATTTCTCTTTATGCAAAAGAAAAGCAGGTTGCCGTGCAGCACTTGCGCGCGCGACGACGAGAGCCAAAGTTCGCGGCCGCCTGAATATTGCAGTCCCGAGGCCGGAGTAATTCGCGGATGCCACGGCAAAAAGCGAGCCTCGGCCGGTGCCGCAGCTGCGCGCTCGTCTCATGTTTGTTGTTCGGAAAGTGCATCAGACGGTGAGTAATCGAAGAGTCAATGAAACGGAGGCGCGCGACTTCTTGTTTCGATCTTCCCTATTTATCCGGTCGCGCGGCTACGGGCGCGAGTTATCGCAAATATTTGCGCCCGGGCGGTCGGAAAGGTGAGGAGAATGAGTCGACGAGCGGAAGATAGTTTTCCCGCCGCGAGCCTCCGACCGACGTTCGTAGGGGCCAGAGGCGAACGAGGCACGATTCCCCCGCGGCTGATCCCTCCCTGCGCGGTGTCAAGATTTTTCCGCGCTGGAGGATGAAGCTTTGAGATCGATTTGAATTTGTTTAAAATAAATTTTGACTTCTTCGACGGGTGAAATTTTTAGTTTCGGTTTTAGCTTTATTCGCATGTATGACGCATGTAATCGGGTGTAATGACGGAGAGAATTATTAGACAAAATTAGTTCGAGGTAGTAGCTATAGCTGCAAGAAGGCAGGCTGCGGCTTAAAGATCGATTTGAATTTTTTTTTAAACATATTTTGACTGCTTCGATGGCGGAAATTTTTAATTTTAATTGTAGCTTTATTGTGTAAGCGAATGTAATGACGGAGAGAATTGTTAATTGTTGCAAAAAAATTAGTATGTTGTGATCTTTTAAAATAATCATTTAGAAGTATTAAAATTTTGACTATTTCGAAGAATTTTTATTGAACAAGTCGCTTGATCTAAATATGGACTGAATAGTAATTTAAAAAAAGTAAATAAATAAAGTTATGTATATTTTGATGAAAAAGAAAACTTCTTTCTGTGCATGAGTGTTATCACGATTTTTTAACCGAATATGTTATTTCCTGCAAGATAAAAATTATGGTCTATTTAAAAGGTGTGCTTGTTTCATAAATTAGAAATAAAATTCTAAAATTAATCATCCCTTAATTAGAGTTGAGTTAAACATCAACAAAATTTCATTTCTTAGATTATAAAATATAAAAACTGTCTACAGTTTTATTTTTATACCGAAAATTATTTTATTTATAGACACATTTAAAAATAAACTGAGATTCCTAGTAGTTACTCATCCAAAACTGACAAATTGAATAAAAAAAAGTCTTAGCGACCATGTAATAACAATAAAGTCTGTACTTTAATAAACACACTTCTACATTCGCAAAGAATAATTTAAAATACACGTTTAAAAAAAAGGAAGGTCCAGCGACACTTTTATTTTATCGAACGAATAGTATAAATAAGTCGTACCTTCGGCACTCCCCTTAATTTCGTGCGATCCGGTGAAAACGTGCACTTCGGATTTCATCCAACCGAGAACGTATCCTTTTCTCACGTTTTACTGCGAATTCAGTCCTCGAGATTTCCCGACGAGCGAGACGATACGTTTGGGCTCCGCGACGAGAGTGAAAGCGAGAGCAAGGCGAGGCTTGTCTCTTTGAGTGCACATCAGTCGCGACCGGAACATTCCAGAGTCATTTTTCTCCTGCCTCTTTCTCCGCGGCCGCAGCGCTGACTTTGTCTTCCTATCCTCCCGTTCTTCCTTTCATCGTTCAATTAACGTTCCCTAGCTTTATTTGTACACTGTGCACTGCCATTATGCCGCAGTCAAACCTAAATATTTTTCCTCCACGAGCGACTTGTTGTCCTCGATTATTTCGAACCGACTTGCTCGCAAACATCGTACGGGCACATTGTCCCTCAATATTCAACCGGCACGATCGTCAAAAAAAAAAAAAAAAAAAAAAAAGAAAGAAACGAAAGAAAAAAAAAGAAAGTAGCATCATTCTACGGGCAATCGAATGATAATAATTCAACAGAGACAAAATGGAAATGAAAAAAACTATACCGACAGGTTAGCTGGTAGCATTAGATCAATCATCCGGAAACTTAAATAAAAAAAAAAAAAAAAAGAGAGAGAGGAAAGAGGGGACCTTCCGAATGCACATGAAGCCTTCATAAATAGTAATCCCACCCTCTTTCCCTTCCGCCTCTTTTTTTTTCGCCTCCTTCCAGCAGCCGGTAATCTATTCGTCGCTCGTGCATGCACACGCCGGCCAACTATTTGTCTTCTCTCACACGCGCGCGTCGCTTTCCCGAGGCTTTAGCCGCTCGCACGCACTCGCCTCGGCGAATCTCGCCGAGGGTGCAACCGCCAGGGAATACGAAATAAGACGGCGGAATAAAGGAGGAAGGAGGATGGGGGAGGGGAGGGGAGAAGAGAATGCAAGTGTAAAACGCGCATGCTAAGGCGCTCGAGAAAGAGACGTCGAGCGAGTTTAGACGTTAGACGGCGAACAAGTCTGCAAGCCCGCGCGATCGGTATTGTTTCCGCTTCTAAATTATTCCCTCCGATTAACAGCTGCTGCTGAGCTTTGTTTTATTAAAATTTTCCTCCTTTCTATTGTTGGCTGTACGATGCTACTGTTGAACGCAAGATGTTGTTACTGAATGTAGGATGATGCGGTTAATGTATGACATTATTTCTAATCACACGCTATAGTGTCATATATATACACTAGCATGATAAGCATAGTATTATTACAGGCATTTGCCGTCACTGTTGCTGCATTATGATGGTGAGCTTTTGGTTAATGCACGATGCCGTCGAGTTATGAAACACTTGATTCTGCTTGGCTTTGTTTTTCATTATAATTTTCCTTGTTTGTATTGTTGACTGTATGATGATGCTACTGTTGAATGCAAGATGTTGTTGTTGAATGTAGGATGATGCGGTTAATGTATGACACTACTTCTAATCACATGTTACTAGCATTATGCATAATTATATAAGTACATAAGTATTACATGCATTTGCATTTTACTGTTGCTGATGGTGATGTTTTCATTAATTAATATATAATGCCGTCCAGTTATTTATAACACTTGATGCTGCAGTTCATAAATTCCTGTATTTAACGCATTATGCTGTTGTTGTATACATAATTAGTTCATAACGCTATTCAAGGCCTTTTTAAGCATGTATGCTGTTGCTAAATTCTAAATGCTTGATTCTGATAAGGCAATTAAAGCGTATCGATGAATACACGATGTTGTTAATATAATATTGCTGAGTATTCGATGTTTTTAATGTTCAATGCTGAATGCATGATACTCTTGCTAAATACGTAACTTTTACATTACTTAAGAAATTAGCATTTTTAAATAGAACTAATTTACAAGTTTAGATAAAAATGTTTTCGTTAACTTCCTGATTGTATTGTTTACTATATAAAACTCAAGGTTTTTCTACATTCCAGTTTACATCCACAGATAATAATATTTTTAGATTTTCTTCAAGTGAACTGAAATATTGTTTAAAAAAAAAACCTTTATTGAATTCAAAATAATATCATTATTCAAAAGTTAAAATACTTCTGCAAAAATCCCGTCAGTGATTCTAAAATATCATTTTCACATGTATATATAACAATCTGAATAATACGTAACAGAACGTTAAGATTTCTTTAGAAATAAAAGTCCAGGCTTGAAAAGTGTTTTAATAAATAAGGATTAAACTCATCGAGTATTCCCTACCCACCGGTTGAAAATTTCAAGATTGTTTCCAAGCTGCACATTGCCGAGAAGTAACGATGCAAAACCCCCCTTAATAACCCCCGGCGAAATCAGTTTGCTCGACACGCTCGTAGCGAAATTCGAATCGGCGTCTGCGTCCGAAAAAAAAGGGCGGTGCAGACGCGCGCGAGAGCCACGGGCGGAGAGGGAAAGCGTCGGCGCGGGCTGCATGCATTATTCAGCCGGGGCTCGGCTCACGCAAGAATCGCGCGCCGCGACGCATCTTCGCGGGGGTGTGGGAGCGCGTGCTGCGCCTTTATTGGCCCGAGCCTGGCCTCCTCCGCTGAAATAAGCTTTTCACGTGACAAACCATCGCAGCTACCTTTGATTTTGCCCCGGCGATGCTCATGGCTCTCTTTCTTCTCGCTTGCGAACAGCACGAAATTTCTGATTTCCTTGCTGGTCTTTTTAAAACTATTGGGGAATGGTTCTTTGCGTGTGTAAATTAAAGATTTGAGTCGACGAAAACATTTTTAGTGATTCATTGTATTAGCATTGTGGCTTGTATTCAGAATTTTAAGTGACTGGTAAAATTTATAGGCTGAGAAAATTTTTTATGTGAAAATTACTTTACTGTCTGGGAAAGTACAGGTGACAGACAGATTTTCTAACAAAAATTACTATACTTTGTATTAAAAATTTACTGTAGGCATAAGAAAATTTACAATATTGTTTGATAAATTTTACTATAAAGTAGGTATAGTAATTTTTACTAGACATTTCTCTGAGTGATAGCGCTTCGCGTGGTCTTGAGCTTTGATTTTTTTAAGGCTAAATTTTATTTATTATCTAACAAAATAATTAAAAAATGAATATTCGAACATTCGAATGAAAAAATTGATTATTTTACTAAGAAACTGTTTACTAAGAAAATGTTTAGGAAAGTTTTTCCCTAATGATATTGAATGCATTGCAGTAGAAACAGACGGGTATAGTAAGCCATGAATTTTGAAAGCATTAATTAGAAGTTACACTCGAAATATCATACGTTTATTGTAAATATTAATAACATTTTTCACATTCTAATTCTTATTAATAATGTTACTAACATTCACAGTCGACGTAAGACACTTATAGCGTTGCTTCCGCAAAACATGTACTCAAAATCGATGGCTTACCGTACTCGTCTATTTCTACTGCAATCAATTTGACCACCTTAGGACTTGTCCTTGCGTTTTTTAACAGTCTCAGTATAACTAAACTAATCTATTTTGTTTTTTAATTAAACACCTTATTGTAAGCTAAATACTAATTTAAATTTTCTTCATTTAGGTTAGCATGAAATTTTAATAAAGGAAGACGTTAAAATTGTATCTACACGTAATTTCGAAGATTCCGGATGGTGAGTAAACCTTTTTATTAATACTAGATCAGGCGCGCGCTTCGCGCGCTGAGATTCAGTTTAGAGGTTATCACATAAACAATAATATCAATAATAAATAAATAATAAAAGACAACTATCGCTCGACCAATCACAACGCGAGAAATAGCATCAACAATAAAAAGCCCATGGATTTTTTAAGAAGGGATTAATAAAAAATAAAACTTACATTCTGATCCTATTTTAGACAGTATTACACCGCGGTATTAAGTTATTTTACGCATTTTCCCTTGTGCGCAAAGTGCCTTATTTCCAGTACAGCGTTTAAAAACAAACCCGAACTATTAACCCACTAATGAAAACTTTAAAAAGTGTCACACTTTCATCCGTCGAGCCCTTCAAAGAAAGCTCATTCACCCACAGTCACCGTCATCGTCGCCGTCATCGCTCCCCGCGGAAATCCGATTTACCTGAAAAATATAAAAGAAAGAGGGGCGCACGATAAAGAGAGCGAGTGCGAGGGAGGGAGGGCATAGGCCGGGGGAGGGCACCGCAGCAAGTCGGTCCCCGTGAAAGCCGCGAGACCCTTTATCACCGCGAACAAACAGCCGCGAGCGGGCGCGGCGCACAAAGGCGAAAAAAGGAGTGGGGCGCGAAATACCCGAGCGGAAGCACAATGCGCGCTGTCTCGAAGCCGTCGCGCGGCGGCCGCGACAATTGTCCCGCCGAGAGAAGTCAAAGGAGCGGCGCAAACACCGAGACCCACCCCCGCGCGCGCGATGTTTGCCCCGGTAATTTCTGCGCGCGCGCGCGCTCGTTTTTTCGTGCGCGGGGGACGGCGGTGCATTTTTTACGAGAGCATCTGCGCGCACCCTCCTTTTCAGCGCGCGGGCCGAGCCTCGGTCCGGCGGCCTATTAACTATTTACGGGGCTGCGCCGCTTCCCTCGAGCTTTTTTTTCTTTTTTTTCGGAGATTGCACTCTGCTGTGGAGAGCTCGAGCGGAGGTGTCTCACCTGCGGCTGGGCTTGATACTTGGCGTTTTGGAGGATGGATTTTTGGAGGTTTCGTGGACTGCGTTAACTCACCTGTAACAGAGAAAGATTTGTTTTTTTTTTGTTAGTGATTTGTAATGTAGATTATTGGAAATTATATTAACACTGAAAATTTTGTGGATCCAAGTAAAAATTTTGGTTGAATCCAACTTAACAAAATTATTTTATTAGTTTAACTAAATATTTAGTTGAATTAACTAAATTCTTAGTTAAAAAGGCGATCTAGTTAAATATTTTGACAATTTAACTAAAACTTTCGTTGATTAAACTAACTTAGTTAAATAAACTGAATGATATTTTGTAAGGAAAAATTTAGTTGGAATTAAAAAAATGTTGTTTTCATAGTGTGGTTTATGAGAACGATCAAAGATTAAGGATAGTTTGTAGCAATAAAATCGGTAATTATTATTATCGTCATTATTTTACAATACGAATTATTAAGGTGAATGTTAATTATATGTGTACATTAATTTTTCATAGTTATTTACTGTTTAATTATTACATTCTGAGGAGCAAAATATAAAAGCATATATTGGTTTGACATAATCAGATTTTACGTTTAGTAATAGGTAATAAATTATGACACTAATTATTTGTTAATCTTTTGTAGTCCAAAGGCAGGAGATTTATTTTTATACTAATCTAACTTAAGTTTATGTATATTTTATTGTAGCTGCTACTCATATAAAAACTAAATAAATTCATTTTCAAAACATTACTAATAAGAGTTGACTAGAATGTTTATTTCAAATTAAGGCAAGATAAGGTAGTCTATTTTACCGTGACAACAAATAAAAACAAATATATAGTAGTAGTATTATGAAAAATAATAAATAGAGAGTAGTAGCCACAATGAAATAATAAAAATAAAAATAACCAAGAGTCTATCAGAGTAAATAAAAATCTATTCATGCCACAATATTTTGCTTCAAATATAATTTCTGTTATATTAGCCAGTTTAAACTTTAATATCGAAAGAAACACGTTAGTCAACAAATGGAATTTAGTCGCGATGACAATAGACATTTAGATCATGACCCGAAAAAAGAAAAATGCAACATTACCCTGACAAAAGGCAAGCCGATAGGTCGAAATAGTGAGATGCACGGTCGAGCAGAGGCAAGGCCATGAAATAGCGGAGAAATTAAAGGTGCCAAGTATCGTCCTGTTTCGTCGGCGTGCCACCGCGATCTGACGCTTTGTGCATCCGCGCGCGCACTTATTGCTGCGTAGGTGTTTGCGATAGGAAATTCCAGACTCGAATACGAGCCTCCTGAACGTCGCCATTCGGATTCTAGAACGCTTTCGAACGAGGAAATTTCGTAACAGGTGTATGTCAGACACTAACGCCACTACACTCTCGCACTCCTTGTTTAAACATATATTTGATGTTTTTCATTGAATGTTCATTGAATAATTTAAACTGGAATCCGTAAAATAATTCCTCTGTGTACATATAGTGAAATAATTAGAAGGATTTTCTTTTTGATGTGTTTTTTGTTTAATATAATTTTAACGAGTATAAGAGGATTTTAGCAATTACGATAGTACACTTTTTTTCGTTGTAAACTTGTTTTTCAGAATTAATCCCATAATACCTCGAGTAATTAAATTATTTTCCGATCATAAAGCGACACGTTCAAAAAGCTTAAATATGAATATCTATAAAAATCCATCCGTATACTATTGCAGATAAAGAAAAAAATGAGTTTATTTTTGATTATCACATAGTGACTCACACTTTTATCAAAATGCGCTTAAAAAAAAAAATAAATAAATAATCCGCTTAAATATATGGGATAATTGTCAACTTGTCCTTTATGCCCGAGTCGACTGAAATTATATTTGCAATCTGAGAAAAGGCCAGCAGGCAATTAATTCAAGGAAAATTAATATGTTTGTACATTTCCCGCGAGTAACAACTCAAAGTCTTTACAGGGACAACGGCGAAGAAGCGGCTCCGAGGCACAATATACATTTCAATGCGCGCTCAAAGTGGCCGGCGTTCCCGAGGCAATTAGAAGCAGTAACGTAGAAGCAATAAAGAGGCGGCCTTTGAAATTCAGCGCGGGGCGACCGGGCTCTCTCTCTCCAAAGAAAGTAAAGAATCGACCGGCGGCCGAAAGAAACGGCGAGCGTTAGGGAGCGTCCGAAATTACGCCTCGCTTGAAGGTTTTAGTGCGCATCGGGCGCTATAAAGGCCGGCGCTTATTTTAGGGCCGTTTCTCATCGGCGGTGCGCCGGTGTCTCCTTTTATTTTTCGCGACGCGCGTCCAGGCCTTTCGTCAAGTCCGCGGCGCACTTGTTTCGTCTGCGCCGCGGGGAGGGACTACACGCCCGGCGGAACATCTCGAATATTAGGCAGCGACGTCTCGGGGTATTGCGCACGTGCGCAATTCCCGGCGCCACCTCCTATGCATATTTCGCGCGCGCGCACACGCGCAATAATACCTTTTTGGTGTCGGGCTTGACAAATTTACGAAGATTCGCAATTTTTTTTTCTTTGACGCGCGTGCACACCCCCCACCCTCCTCCCGATGAGAGTTATGAAGGTGTTAATATTTAGGAGGTGTCGCTGAAGCGCGCCTTGATGCGTTTCCTGCTTCGCGCGCCCTGAATTTTGAACGTCTGGCTTTGTTTCGAGGGTCGTTAATTCTTAAATTTACGCTCCCTCGCGGACAGCTGTTGCTACTGTGCGTCGCGGTAACTTTGTTTCGAATTTATGGCAATCATTTATTTACTTGAATGTACCTTTGTTTTAATAATGCAGGACGGATCGATTCTTCGCGGAAGAATTAAAAAGATTACGAGCTGTCGTAATTAAATTGGGATAAATATAATGTTGATAAATACTGCGGGGATAACTGGCCGGTATCAACGAAGTGCATTTCGTTATGTTTATAATAATAAAGCATAATTTTTACATGCTAAATTTGTTCTAGCCTCTAGTGAAACGGAGTTCGAGTTTTCACTCGAAGGTTAAATTGAAATTAACTCAACTCTCTCAATTAGAGTGAAGTAGAGTCATTTTTTCACTCATATACAGAGTGAAAGAGTAGACTATAGTCTATAAAATCCTACTCTATCAGAGAAAAATTAAGTCATTCTACTCGTGCAAAGTGATTATTTCACTCCACTAGAATAAATTTCAAATTTAACTCTATAGAAGTTGAGTATAATGAAACATTCCCTGAATAAATAACTGTAAATCATAATTAAGCGTTATTTGTTTTAAATATGTACGTGCAGTAAAAAATTTCATAATCATCTTGCAAATAATTAAAAAGAATTTTTTTTGCTTCTTATTGATGTATGCACATAAAAATATTCTAAAGGACCTGCTGTATATTAAAATCGATACTGCAGTCAATTTTAAAATTAACAAATAATCAGTAGCAGCAGACGTACATTAGAATAATATCTCACATAAAAAATAAAAAATCATTTAATCAAACAAAAATTAGGTAATTGCCAGTAATCACGTATATATAGACGTAGAGCATCCCCTTAACGCAAACTGGACCGGATGAATAATGAAGTAAATATCTTAAAAATACGAAACCCGATAAGAATCACTTACAGCGAATTAAAAACGTTAAAAATGACAAACAACTAAAATAGCTCGGCATAACTCAGCAGTGGAATGCGAGAATAATGATAACAGTGCGATAATCAATAAATTAGCGCCGCCATAAAGAGCGGGCCGGAGCATCGCGATAACAGGTGGAAAAAAGACTCTAGTCCGGGGGCGCGCGGGTGATGCATCATCGTAAAACGGGCAACCCGAGCGATTTTTAGCTCGTTAAACGATCAGTGGCTCGAATTTTTTTTTTTTTTTTTAAAGCCCCGCAGTCCCCGGCATTCCGCGATAACGAACGGCTTCGCGGCATCGAGTGCACGCCGATTAATTATAAAGGATTAATCGTCCGCGCGCGCGCGGGTATATGAACGTGTATATGTATATACCTACGTACGCGTATATATACGTACAATCGCCGCGGCGCATCTCGTTATAAGCGTGTCGCGGCCACTCGGGGAGGGGGACGGGGCTCGGGGACAATGGTCGCGTACTTCGCGCTAATTATCGGTAACGACCGTAATTATTCTCGGAAAACGCCCCAGCGTCTCCCTTAACGCTCCTCCACGCGTCTTCGCGCCGCTCAGATTTCCATGCTCCAGATTGTAATAAATCCATTTATTGTTTCGTATCTCGTAACGCTTGATTTTCTTTTGGATCTCTTTGACTACATTTATCTTGATTTGAGAAAATGTGGGGGATGGTTTGTGGCTGGTGAAATATGAAAGGTTTTATTTACTTTGGTTTATGGTTTAATTTATTTTTATCGTGTGTAGAGACAATTTAATGTTTGTGCAAATTTATAATTGAAAAGTGGAGTCGCTTGTTTAATTTTGTTTAGAGACTATCGGCTCTGGAAATATTGTAAAGAAAGTTTGCAATTTATGATTTAATCAAATATCGAAAATATATCAGACAACTAATGGTTGTATTATCTTGATAAAAAAGCTGATTATTTTATTTAATAAAATGGTGAATAATATAACAATTATTTTAAATTTAACAAGGTATAAAATACGATAATATAAGCGCAACTTTTAAAGAGAATTTATCTTAGGACAGCTCAAAGATACCGATATGTGGATGTGAATTATTATATACCACATTAAAAAAAAACTAATAGATTAGATTAAAAAATGTTTTGTTCATTATTATTTAACGATTTTTCTTGAATTATTCGTATTTTTTATTAATATAATACCACTTCGGGGTTACATTGGGCCACGCCCCAAATTGTTTAATTTTCATTGAAATATACTTAGTAAGCATTATTCAAAATTAAACCGAAAAATAATTTTAATTTATCATAAATTTCGAGAAAGAAAAACATTGAAAATTTTAATTTTCATATTCATTTTGTATTCTCATATTTTTGAATTTATCATATACCACCGTGAGTCTACATTGCACAACTTCGTAAAAATTTTTTAATATTTTTGGAATTATGAATTCCAAGAAATGAAAATATTCAACATAATTACAAAATATTCTGTTTTTTTTTTTTTTTTTTTTTTTTTGTATAATGTAATGTTTTACGCCAAGTGATCGTTATTCATTACTAAACTCTTTGATTTAAAGATTTTCAGGCATATAGTTTTTTTTTTATACACTAATTCTCTATGTCCTTCCAGAACTATCGAAAATAAAAATTTTCTATCAAAACTTAAATAAACAAAAAACGCTTTAATTCAATTATTTTGCGAACCTGAAAGTAGGATTTCCAATGTTTTTATCGTATTCAAGAAGAAAAGTATATTTCAAAAAAGGCCTATTTTAATTTGTTGTCAATTTCTTAAAGCACTATACAGAAACGTAAATTCTCCCAGTAGCTGATAAACTTGATGTATCATTTGTATCCTAAGTTTATCATGTTTTAAAAGGCTTTACTTCACTCTAGAACTCTAAAAATGATTAACTAAAAAAAGGCATGTTCCAATAAAGTATTAAACCAAAAATCCTTAACAACACCACAGCAATCCCTTAACAAGAGCCTTAACAATTAATAATTTTTAATTAATTAAAAAATATAAAAATTCGACACGACGACGCTTTACATCGCAGGCATTTTTTCCCAAGTCCCGGTCATTTCGGTTTTCAGCTCTACATACTTGCGCAGAGGCTACATATCGCCGGGTGGCAAGTTTCGCTTCAGCCATGTAGGGCAGGTAGGCAAATGTAATCGGCAAATTGCGTTTTCGACGAGCTCGCGAAAGAGACAGCCTGCGCACCGCCGAGCTCCCGGTGTATAACGCATGCATCCTCCCCCGACCTCTCCCTCATCTCCGTGTATATTTTAGGCGTCTGTGAATAATCAGCAATCAGCAGTGGACTGGCCACCCTCCCGGTAGCGCGTAGCGGTAACAAACTGCGTGCGTGTACACAGAGCGAGGGGCTAGACATGCAAATTCCGCAGGGGTGGTCCGGCGATGCCGCCACCGCCGCCGACCTTCCCATATACGATCGAGCCTAAAGTGCCCCAAACTGCGCTCGTTAAGGGACAAGTCCTGTGTCCCTTGACTTTTCGCGTCTCGTCGTAAATATTTTAGCTGCGGGTCGACGCGAGCCTCGCTCTCTCGATACTTTCTTTCCGCGAAGTTTTTAAGATTTCCTCTGGAATTGGGTGGCACGCTTTTATTTTATCTGATCGAGTGGGTGTTTGAGATGAGAGTAGTCGTTTTTAAGTAAGTAAAATTTTAAAGAACTGTTTCTGGAAATATTTACAGCTTTTCATTTAATTATACTATAGCAATCGTGTGAGTATAATTATACTAATAGTTGAAATTAAAGAAATGAATTCAGTTCGACGTAAACAGTCAATGTGAGCAGACGTGTTTACATACGCTCCGTACTGCGAGTCCTATTCTTCGCGATTGCGAGTGCCTCGAATTTTTGTATCCCGTATTCATCTTATTAACACTTAGTGGT
>JAWWEN010037266.1:0-13879 GCA_035582955.1 Sycophila texana | reverse complement strand
TAAAAAATTTTTTTGTATCTCGCTTACTTTTGGAACAATTCCCATCCATAGATTAAAATGACTCACCGTGTATATCGAGGGGGACGCCGAGCGAAGGAGTTGGGCACGCGACACGCGCTGCATGAGCTCCGCACATATACCTAAAGCACGACCGCTTATTCGAAACTCGTGTCTCCGAGCGCGACATAATCGCCTCTGCATTATTCACGCGCTCCTTTGTTTTTCAGCGATTTTCGGCCGGCCGCGCGCTTATCGCTCACTCCCGTCACACAGCTACCTTTCCGTGATTGATTATCTTCTGCCTCTCTCCTTTTCTTTTTATTACCCTTCTTTTTTTTGTAACTGTAGCGTACGTAATACGTCCCTTTTAGGTAATGCATTATTTAGTAGATTAATGGCTGTTTGATCGTCGGCGATTGCGGGAGGCTTTAGTTCACGAGTTCACTTCATCGTGAAGCTCAAAACTTTTCTAAATCACAAGAGCCACTCGGGAACCGGGCGATCTCTCCAAAGTGTTTTTCGAAAACAACTGCAGTTTAAACGAGTCGAAATCCCGCGAAAAGCACATTAAGTGCTCCTGTTTGGAAAGAGGCCTCATTAAAAAAAGAAAAAAACCCTCGAAATCGAGTGTTGGATTTCGCGTCGGCGCAAGGCGTATACTCATTGCAAAAGCTAGTCCTACGCAGTTGGAACCCAAGTTGGAATCCCCAGAATCATGCGCCGAAAAGAAGAATCGTTCCGGAAGTCGAAGCGCGCGAGAGTTCCCGAATAGCCGAAAGAAGTTGCGGGAGTGGAAAGTAATCACTTACCGTTGCGCCGGGAGACACACGGAGGCTACCGTGCCAAACCGCGCGCGGTCCTTTTTTCCGCGGCGGGCGCCTTTGATCCCTCGTTATTGCCGCGGACGGTGTATTAAGGAGAGGGTGGATGATAACAACTCGCCGGCGGGCCCTTCCAAACGCCAGCATCCCCGTGTGCTTTGTCGCGGCCCATCTTCATCCGTTCGACGCGGCGCAGTCCTTTTTGCTCGTGGCGTAATTTGCAGAGGCGACGAGCACGAACAACCGCGAGTTGCAAACTACTCCGCTAACTGGCTGTGCACTTTTTACCGAGGCTCCTCTTTGTTTGTCGCTTACATTGCCTTAAGTCGGAGCAATTTTTTCAGGATCCTGAGTTCTAAGCTATTAAATATTCGTCAAGACTGTAAAACTTTTGCATAGTATTTTGAATATACTTTCAAAAGAATTGAATAAACAAGTTTCGCAGTGGAATGGACAAACAGCGGATCTGTAAAAAATATAGAATAGAATAGAATAGAATTTATTATTGCAAATTTGAATTTACAAAGTGTAGGAAAAAATATATACAATTTTAAAAATACATATTAAATTTTGCAATATTCACTAGTCTTTTCATTTTTACACGTAATACTTAAATAATATCTAAATATTGCACGTGCGTGATATCACAGTCAAAAACATATGTAGAAATTATACTAAAAGTAAGTCTTGGAGCTTATAGCAATATCACAGATAGGTTTGGTATTACAGCTATTAAAAATGACTAGTTAACAACTTTGTATAAAACTATTCAGTCAATGTATAAAATAAAATAAAGTAAATAAAAATATAACTAGAATAAAATAAAACAAGATAAAACAAGACAACAAAGCATTTAATACACATTCACTCACTCGCTCATCCACACTAATAATTTACATTCATTCATAATAAATAAGTAGGTGTGTATATGGGATGATTACAATAATAAATTAACATTTATCATCGATCGCCCATTTTACGAGTGAGTTTTATTAGTCGAGATCGAGGAGATGCCTGTTCAAAGCTTGTAATATAAATATAAATATTATATATTTATTATTATATTATATATTTAGAATTAAAAAAAAAGACAGATATCAAGGAGTGTGATAATCTTTTGTTGATATTTTCGCACATAATTTTATTTTAATTAAAAAAATCTAAACATTATTATGCTTTAGTAAAAATTACTATACTGTTTTGAAACGCAGGGATGGACTCGACAAATATAAAATTTTACTAGAAAATATAGTAAATTTTACTATAAGTCTAACAAATTTTACTAAACTTTCCAGTAAAATTGTTTATTCGTCGAGTCCATCCCTGCGTTTCAACACAGTATAGTAATTCTTACTGAAACTTTAAATAAATAAAAAGTCAAAACTCCTCGTACACTTCACATCAGAGTTAAAATAAGAAAGAGTCGTGAGCTTAGCGTTGAGGTAATTAAAGAAGCTCACTGCAGGTGCTTCAAGAAAACTTTTAAAGACTGATCTCTCGATCGTTGGAAGCCGAGGCACACCTTGCAATTGCTTAGATTCAGGCGAGCACCGGACGTCGCGTTCGTTCCTCTTGCCCCCAGGGAACTGGGGATTTGCGGTCTGGCCGCGCAGGTCGTGCTGCTCGGCTCTAGTGTCAACCGTGCAAAAAGACCTGGACAAACGGCCTCGAGAACCGACTGCAACGCTGACCCCTGTGTTCCGGCCGAGGTCATTCCACGACTACGTTTATATCACTTCTGAAATTATTAATTCTTTGTCTGCTCTTCTTTTTTAAACTAAAGTTTTTCTCGTTCATCTCCTCTGTTACTTCTTCATCCGCAATTTTATTAACTTGGAGTTCTGCACTATAACACATTTCTTTTTTCTATATTTATTATAAAACTTTAATTGTTTTTGCAAACATAAGATGTATATTTTCGATAAAAGAATTTACGGATTGAAATTATTTTATTCGATTTTTTATTTAATAAACATATAACACATATCTTTTTTCTACATTTATTATACAGCTTTAATTGTTTTTGTAAAAAAAAGATGTATATTTTCGACAAAAGAATTTATACGGATTGAAATTGTTTTATTCGATTTGTTGTTTATTAAACATGTAACACATTTCTTTTTTCTATATTTATTATAAAGGTTTAACTATTTTTATAAACATAAGATGTATATTTTCGATAAAAGAATTTACTGATTGAAATTGTTTTATTCGATTTTTTATTTAATAAATCTCTTCCTACAGCAAGACGAAGAGTCATTCGGCAAGTATTGCGAAAAGTAGGCGTGCGGTCGATGGTAAAAAGTCGCATGGCAGGATCGAATAGCGCCGTGCATTAACTTCGGAGCCAGGAACTAAAAAAGGTCCAACACCGTATGTAATAAATAACTATCTATCTGTCCTCGCGACCCGGCTTTTACCCCGCTCGATTTTCCATCCCTGTTCGCTGCGTATCTCTTCCCCGAATACCACCCCTCTCAACCAGTCTGCCCTCGGAGCATCGTTATTTAATTTTCACAGTATATGGAGTTAGGAAAAAACTAATAATCTAACCTCAGCCAGCGCAATTTAATAGAGCGCAATAATCGCATTTCTCCCTTTTTATCCAGCGGCTCGAGAGAGCAGCCTGCGCTGTCGTCTTTTTTCCCGCAATTCATTTCCCTACTTGCGGCACTATAAATAAACGACACACAATGAACCCAGATGAAGTAAGCATTTAAATTAAAAAAAATGGTATAAAAGGGAGTGATAAAACTATTTTAGAGAACTATTTGGTGCCGCAAATTCAAACTAAATTTAGGAATTAAAAGCATCGAGCATTATTAAAGAAAAAGAATATGACCTGGAAAGCCTATTTCGGAACCACAATGGACTACAAATACTTTTCGCAAACTTTGTTTTTCATCGCAGGTGTCGCCGTAGGTTCATTTGTAAAATAGTCCAGGCGCTATTGCACGGTTTTTTTCCTACGCAGTGTTCGACGCTCGATTTATCAACGTCGCATCCGTCCAACTCTAAATAACACGCGACCGAAGTTCCAATTCCTTCCAATGAATGCAAAGCCGCCTCCGTGTTTCATTCCTCCTGCGGTCTGCGCACTTCTTTTTTCAGCCGCGTGATTCTATTGTCCGAGAACTCGGACTCGCCACCCCCTCGCTGCTAATCAAATTTCGGGCACGAATTTCTTCGATGATGCACGGTACACGACAACAATGCATATTCAGCATAGACGAAAAAGAAAAGATATTCCAAAAAACATTCGTATAGTTCCGATTTTCTGATTAATTTCAAGAAAATCATTAATTTAATGCAATCAATTTCGTTGTTTGTAAGTAAACAACAACATGGTTTAAAACATTGCGATAATATTTGTATACATGCATTTTAAAAGCAAAAGTTATGACAGCACGCAAAAAAAATGCTGACTATAAAATTAAGTCAGAATTCCACTGTAAAAGAGTATTTTTATGTGACTGTGTGCGGTGAAAAAGAGGGTTGGAAATTGTAACATTTGTCAAGAGACTTAAAAAAATGAGAAGGCAGAGCACAAAGCGAGAAGGAGAGAAGAAATAATAACCGACACCAGTGCTACAAATGTAAATGCAAAAGACTATAATAACAGTCAGCGATGGGGAGTACAAAAGCCAAGGAGTAAAAAGGTAACGCGGTTAGTCTCCTCTCTTCGCGAAAAAAAAAGAAGCATCGGAAGGGCGAAAAAAACCGACAGATCAGCCCTGCTCTCGAGCGTATCCTCGGAGGTAAGGCGAGAGGGGAACTCCCCTAATAAAAGAAGAGACGCGTCTTAAGGAGGTCTGGAAATTCTACGGATAAAGAGACGGGAGGCTCGTGTAAACGGCGGCGCCAGCGGCGTATAGCGATGAATTAAACATATAGGCGCCGTTGCGGTTCCAGCGGCGCGTGCGTCCCCTTGGCCAGCCTGTACATGTACTGGGCGCCGCTCAAATGGCCGCGAAATTGCCTTTCATTTGCGTATATCGAAGCTCGTTTCTTATCGCGCTCCGGGAATCGCGGATTTACGACCGGCCGAACGCCGGCCGTACCGCGCGCACTTTTCTCCCTTTTCCGCGAATTGATTAGCTTTTTCAATAACAGCCGCTGTGACTTTTCGATTTTTTTCAAACTGAAACTTGCAGAGGCGAAGATTGCACATCGAGATGACTTTTTTTTTAATAAAAACGAAAAATATACTGGCAGGGTAGAAAAAAGAATTGATTGATAAATCTTATAGGACAATATCAGCCCCTTGGGTGAGATACCCTATAACTTTTTGTTGAGACCATAAGCGCTGTTGATGCAGCTGTTCTTCATATCCTCTTCCTCGTCAGCGTACGCACGAAACGAATAAAATTAAGCTCCAAAAATACCTCTATTCGTGCGTATAATTCCATTAGAATTATAAATAATCAATAGGGAATTTGCATGAAAATTTTTTTTTAAATTTCAATAACTTATATCTGCAGAATATTAAAAAATAATCTTATACACGTATTTTTTCTTTTTTCAATTTAATGATTATTAGCAAAGATATCGTACTTCAAGCATTCGTGTGACGTCACGAATGTTATACTATATTGATATACTGTACGTAGTGACGTTACAAAGGTTATAGAATTTGAAAGTGTGATATCTTTGTTAAAAAACCGCATATTGAAAAAATAAAAAATACGTGTCGATTATATTTCAATATTCTATCAGACGGATATAATGGAATTTTTCATGCAAATTCCCTATTTTAGAATTTCTAATAAATACACGAGGGAAAATCAAATAATTGTTTGATACGATTTACAAATCGACTGTTAAACATCATTTTTCAGAAAAACATCGCCATTTCTGAGGATAACTTATCTTTTCACCATCAATGACTATGTATTTTATACTTGTCGCGATATTCCATGAGAAACAAAATTTAAATAAATTCTAAGCGATATAAGATTCTGTAAAAAAAAGCTGAAAATAGAAATGCTTCATCACGCTTATTGAAAAATATATCATGTATACCCCGTAACCGTACAGCATTTTATTAAAAAAGTTTACTCGAGATAAAAATACTTTTTACACCAAAAAGCACATGGCAGATCTGCAATGCTCGTAGCATCTTCCCATTTTAAGCTATATAAAAAGCAAACTACTTTTTGAAGCCAAAAACGCGGTAAAGCGTTCATGAATTTTCATACCTTGAGTAGAAATGAACCTGCTCTATACAGACATTCACTTGTATAATGAATTAATAAAATCTAGAGCGATCATATTTAGTATTCATTTGACCACATTTTCATCCCCGTAAAAGATTTACGGGTATACAGTACGGCTATGCAGTAATTAAATCCCATTAATACGTCTGCTGAATGAATTATCCGATGTATTTTATATGCCTTCAGTATATCGAGTATTTTTTTAAGCGACGTATCCCCCGATGGATCATGCTTCTTTTTTCGTATAAATAATAGAGGGGCTTGTCTAAATAAATAGAGAATCAATCGACGCGAATCGCACGCTCGTTTATTTTTCAGTCGTATTCGAAATAGCTCGATACTTCCTCCGCCATTGCAATTAACTCAACGGCGCGTTGCTTCTCTCGATTGAATTTAAAATTGCCCGATTGCTGAGGTCTTGTTCCATCTGCGGACTAGCGAATAAGACCTTGGGCGAGTCAAACTTCGCTTCCTTACACCCAAGTCAAATTTTTTTCTTCTTTATGTATGCAATGAAGGATGAGGAAAATTTAAAGGTCTTACTAAGTTTCTCAATAATCTTCCATTGTAACAGCCGCATTATTAAGTCGTAACCTATTCGAAAACACAATTTAGTTTTAATTGCATATTTAAATAGACGCGTGTCTCGTGCAATAATATTAAAAGTATACGTGCGTGCACCTCAAACAGAAACTTTTCCCCTTTAAACTTTTTATCACTGCAGGAAAATTCAATCCAGACATCAAAAATTCAATGAAATTCCATTTACCGGTCGTTTAATATGTAAAAGTAATTATAATTCACGCGATAAGCGGCCTGATAAAACTTGTTAAACAGTACAAAATTGATTAAGCCGCCGATTTGTCCTTTCGATTATGCAAAAGCAGCGAAACTTTCTCTGATCCTCCATTGGGAAAAAAGCGTTCGCACAGCTGCGGCCGGTTCGTAAAAAAAAGGCATGGAGCAATCGATATACGGCCGCGATTAAAGCGACACTCGTCAGCCGACGGAAGCAGCCGCGGACCTTCGCACCGGCGGGTCGTGCGATCGTCCCCGCGGGGGCGGTATCTCTGCGTCTTCATTAATGGTAATGATCCGGCAAAGGAAGCGCCACGATGATTTGTATTCAGGGCGCGTCGCACCGATAGGACCTTCCGGCAAGGCCGAGCGCGCGCACACACATACGCCTCCGATGATTTCGCGCGCAGACTTTTCCTGCTCCTCTTGCCGCGGGTTTGTTTTCATTAGGCGCAGAAGTGGAGCGTCTACCATAGCGATTTCCTCGATGGCTTGGTAATTATTCATTGGCGCCCCTTTATGTTTTTTTTTTTTTTTTTATAAGAAAATTGAGACAACCGTGCACAGGCACATGTTCGCGTTTAAAAATGCCTTGCAATCAGTTTTGAATTCATACGTAAAAAACCATAAAAATACATTTTTTTTTACTTGTTCCTGAAACGACAGATTATTTTGTTCTCGGAAAAGAAGTAAAAACAATAAAAAAACTCAAGTTTCTCTAAAACAATAAAAAAAAATACAGTGTTGCTCTTTTGCCACGGGAAGCCTCGCAGATCGATGCTAAAAGCCGCATGCATAACGGTTTGTTTTTAAATTATTTAAATTAGATTGCAAACTTCAGGAATTGAAAATTTTTTTGAATTATAAAATTATTACTACTTTTCATATATATTTATTTTTAGTGAAACTTAATATGATTATAAAACAAATACACAGTACTTAACTCGTACTGTTGTAATTTAAAATTTCTTTTGATATTTATATTTGACATTTGTATTTGATTATATTTGTAAATACTGTAATTTGCAAACTCTATTCTATTCTATTTTATACAGTATCTATAGACATAATTAAAAAAACATTTCTAGAACATGTGTATTTTTGCATTTTCCATATCATTCGTATAACCACAAAAAGCAGCTTAAACATGTACGTATAGAGATGAGGTGCATTTATTTATGCTTCGATAAATTATTCCTTTTTCCCATTACGTAGGAAAAGACCAAATTGTACAAATGAAAAGTCGAACAACAGGAGGACAAAGCGCGACGTCAAAGTAATGTTTCCCGACGAATCACGGGAACGCATATTTTCATTTCTCCGTTGCTGCGGGGTCGCGGCATCTGTTGCTTTTGTAATCACTACTTTCTGCTTTAATTTTATATCTGACTGATCAGAGGCTTTCTCGACGCAACTTGCATCAAGATAATATTTGACTACCGACAGTCGTATGATTCCGCATATCATACTGCATCGTAGTTGATATGTGCGGGACTCAAGAAATCTTCTATTTTTCTTTTAAATCTATTTTACAATTTGATTAGCTCATTATAATTTACAATGCCGAGGTTAGGAAACGCATTATAATACTGATAACTTTCAGATTTCCATAAATAAAAGATATATAGTTTCTACTTAAAAAAAAGGACTACTATGGGAGTAAAAAATTAAAATAATTAAAGTTTATTAATCTCTGAGAGATTACTCAAATCATTCATTAGTCGTAATATTTTAGAAACGCGAGTTTTATACGAAAATAACTTTTAACGCAATTTTCACAAACCTGCGACGAGCGTCAAATAAAAATTTGTTCAATCAGATTAAGAATGAGTGATGGCTCAATCGGCGGCGTTGAAAGTACATCCCTAGGCATTCAGAGCGTGAATTACTCCCCTCCCCACAAAGGCGATAAATGAAGTGACATCGCGCCAAAAATAATAATAAGCTATCTTCATTCTATCGAAAAAAGCTGCTGCTCCTGCGCATACACTCGGTGACGCTCGACTACTACGACACCGTGTATCATAATCCGTCAAATGAAAATACGAAATATTTATAATATACTGCTTTTAAAATAATTTTAAGAGGGTATATATTATTTATCTCTTTTTCTCCTTATTAAGGGGGGGAGGGTTAATTTTCTTCATTTTTATGAAATTTCTTAAATTTATGTAGTTTTTTAAATTTTTTTAACTCTTTAATCAAATAATTCTAAATCCTACAACTCTTCAGCCCTAAATTACATAAATTATTAACAATTTAAGCCCAGTCTCATCAAAATTGATGCACCGATGGGACCTGTAGGTTACTCAAAGGAAAATTTTTGAAACTATCATAATTTAGACTACGATGAATCTGAAGATTTCTATCTGGGCTCATTTTGTCAGAAATGTAACATATTTCTAGAATATTTAATAGAAAATATAATTTTTGTTATAATTATTAATTTTCAGATTATTTTTCAAAAATAAATAAATTTCTTTACTTGTCATTTGAATATAAAAAATTTGGAATTGCAAAAAATTAAAGCGGTCAGATATTTTATATAAATTGTAATCAATTATTATTATCATTATTAATGAACTTTAATTAAGTAGAATCAAGCCCGACGTACTTATTCGCTCATCGGGTCGTCAGTATACGCGGGGCCGACGACGGCGCTAACTTTCCTCCCGACGAATTTTTCATCGCCGCGCGCGCATCCGCGAATTCGCGTATTTTTAGGTAAACTGACTCAAGCGACGCGCTGCTCACTACGGCCACTCATCCGACGTGAGAATAGCAGCGCTTTTTCATGTCGTCTTTCTCCTTCGTCGTTTTTCACAGCAAAGTAGAAACTTTCGCGCCCGAGTCGGATCTCGCGACACGGACGGAAGAGAGAGAGAGAGAGAGCGCGGCTCCACGCAAATAGAACGTCGCGCTCCGTCCGACGAAAAAAAAAGCCGCTCCAAACAGATACCGAAAAATAAAATGCTATTTTTAGCGGCTGACCGTGAGTTTCGAGTTTCCGATTTCCAAAAAGGCAGCCGCCCCTCGTGTCATCTTCACCTCGCTCTGATCGGCTGCCCTGATTGTCTATTCACCGCCGATATAAATCGCGGGGGTCGCGCCAGATTCGAGAGGTCGAGCGCCGCCGCGGCTCGTCTTTTTGCGCGATAGTAGTGCACGCGGTGGCCCTGTCATCGGAGGGCAGAGGCGCGCGGCGTGGCCCGTTTGCAATGCGAAGTGGATTTGAAAATAGCCGGGGGTCCGCCGACGGGGAGCGGCTCTCTATTAATACACCTTGGCGCTCGCGCCGCGTATCTTTGTCGCGCCCGCGGCGGACCGCCACTGCGTCCCGGTCCGCTCCGGGAAAGCCGTCGTCGTCGCCGCGCGCGCGGAGAAAAGCCAACTTAGTTTATTTGCAAGCCCGCGCGCGTCAACATGTGAGCCCCCCGTGGCGGCTTCGGGACGGCCGCGTAAGTGCGCGAGAGGAGAGGAGAGAGAGAGGGTGCGGGCGACCCCCCGGAAAAAACTCGCGAATCCGCGCAACATTCCGCAGGGCGAAATCCCCAGCGGAAGCTGCTGTGCTGGCGGAGGAGGGAGGATAATCTAAATAAAGAGACGCGCATGAGGCGCGGGAGGCATGGTGGAGCACCCGAGCGCTCAGACGGCGCAGCAGCGGCGCCAGCGGAGCTTGAGGCCCGAGAGCCCGGAGGAGGCGAGCTGCGGCAGCAACGGCTCGCCCCAGGCCGCGCGCCGCGGCCGCTTCTCGCTGCTGCGCTGGTTCGGCCGCAGCCGCCGGCGCGGCTCCTCCGCCTCCTCGTCGGCCGAGGAGCCGAGGCCGCGCCTGTTCCGCCGACGGCGCGCGTCCAGCGGCTCGTCCAGCGGCTCCTCGAGCCCCGGCACCTACGGCAGCACCGCCACGGTGCGCAGCTTCGCCTTCCACAGCGGCCAAGAGGCCGCCGACCGGGCGCTGCTGACGCTGAGTCAGCGGCAGACGGGCCACGTGGGGCCTTTTGGTCCGGGGGCGGTGCGGCTGCTGGGGGAGCGCGCCTCCACGGCCACCTGCACGCTGCCCTCGGGCTTCTCGCAGCGGCAGGATCTGCGCACGCGGTACTCGCTGCACCCGCCGGCCTTCGCATCGTTCGACAGCATCCCGGCGGCGGGGGGCGGGAGGCCGGGGGAGCGGGCGTCGGAGCCGCCGACGCCGCGGCGGGTGCACGTGAAGGGGAAGCGGAGGGCCCCGGAGCCGCCCGCGCGGCCCGCCTCGGCTGGACGGCGTAAGCGACGACCCGCGCCGAAGCCTCCGGTTCAGGCGGAGGTGGGGGCTGCCACGGGGATGGACGCGCTGCAGACAATCGGCAACGACACGCTGCTGCTGCGACGCGGGGTGCTGCTGCCCAGGACGCCGACGGCCAGCATCGAGCGGGCGCAAGCGGAGAAGTCCGCGGCCAAGCCAGCTGCGATGATGCCGCGGCCCTGGTACAAACGTAACGCCGCTGGCGAGCACTCTGGCTCCTCCTCCGGCAGGTGAGTCACCGCTTCAGTCTCGCTTCTGCGTTTGGACTGGAAGTATCCGAAGCATGGTCATACTGTTGAAAATAAGGTACACTACTCGCTCGATAAATAAACTACGTAAAAATAAGTAAGACGAAATTTGACTAAAATTAGTGAATAGTTTCTTATTCCACGTGAAAAATCTTACACTTGCTGCAATAACTGGAAGATATTTCACGTGAAATAAGTGACTATTCACTTATTTTATAGTCAAATTTCACTTATTCATTTTTAGAGGGAAAAAATCCCTCCTTATTCATCGCGTTGGACGGAAATTGTTTTGCTAATTTTTTTTTAATGTATAACTTTTTTTCAATGAAATACTTCGATACTTTTAACGATTGTCAATGTTATTCAAAAAATAGACGATAAAGATTAAACGAAAATAACTTTCTTTTTATATACAGATCTGACTAATGAAATTTCCTCCTTAACCATTTCTCGATTCGCGTTTCCAAATGAGGATCTCTTTGTCAATCTATTTTAACAAGCAAAACAAAGTGCACGAAGCCTCGCTCACCGTACCAGTAGTATCCCGCACTGCAGCAAGAACCCTTAATCGTTTTCAGAAGGGGCGGCGGAGACGTGCTGCGCGGTGTACCAGCGTCGCCGCCGAACGAACCCGCATCCTCCGCCTCGTCGACGCTCTCGGCCTTGGAAGGCTCGCTGTCGCGACTGGGCCTGTTCCAGCGGGAGAACAAGCGCAAGTCGGGCCTGTCCATCCTGACGAACATCAGCGAGCTGGACCGCGAGGCGGCGGCGATCGTCCAGGAGGAGCGCGCCAGGCATCGGGCCTCGGCGTTGCTGCGCGACGGCGCGTCCCCGGTGGCGCCCGGCTCGCCGACGAGTGGCGAGCTGGTGCGCGACATCGTGATGGAGAGCTCGCCGCGCAGCAGGAGCGCCCGCAGCCTCATCGACAAGTTCAACGCCCTGGGAGGGGCGGGGCTCTTCGGCAGCCGGCAGGGATCGCCGAAGGCGCGACCCAAGCGGCACAGCCGCGAGTTCCTGCGTCGCGGGTCCCCCAAGCGCGAGTCCGCCTCCATCTTCGAGGAGGTGGTGGTGAACGGGGGCCACGGGGCGCGCGTCGAGAGGAAGCTGCCGGAGCCGGCGGCCTTCGCCGCGAGCCTGACCGCGGAGCTCGACGACGTGGCGACGGGAATCGCGCACCTGCGCCGCGACCTGGACGATCGGCCGAGGCCCCCGACGACGGCCCGAGGAGCATCCGACGACCGGGGCGCCAGAGAGCGGGAGCTCGCTAATTTCGATCGGGAGTTCAATAGGATCTTCGGGGAAATTGACCGGCAGCTGAGGCCGCGAGTGCCTAAGAAGCCGGAGAGCAGGCCGGCCAGCACAGTGAGGATAAGCGGGGTCGACGACAAGACCACGGCCGAATTGAAGGAGATGCTGAAGGAAATGAAGCACTCGCTTCCGAAGAAGCCGCCGACGAAGACGGAAGACAAGCCGGTGAAGGTGTCCTCGGGAGTGCAGACCAGCGGTAACGTGAGGAGAATCATCAGTCCCGCCCCGAGTCCTGTAAAGGAGAAAGAGAAACCGAAGGAGAAAGGGAGCCCCGCCAGAGACAAAGAGGGCATCGTTAAGGAAAAAGAAAAATTGAAAGACGAAGAAAGTCCCGTTAGAGATAACGAAAAATTAAAGGGTAAAGAAAGCCCAGCGAAGGAGAGAAGACACTTGAAAGACCCAGAAAGTCTCGCTAAAGAGAAAGAAAGGCCGGAAAATAAGGAGAACGCTTACGTTAACGTGAAGGAGGTGCGCATTGATCTGAAAAAGGTGAAGGTGGCGAAACCACAACAGAAGACTGACCTGCAGACCAATGGCGCTGTAAAATTCATGGATGCTGCTTCCGGTACTGAGAAGAGCGATAGTGATTACGAAGGTAAATATAGAAATCCAATGAAACGGACAATAATATTTTATACCTTGTATTGTTTGAAATAACAGTACGCGTTTAAATAATTATTAAGGGTATTTTGAAAGACTGAATAAGAATAACAATATCTGCACTAAATTAGAAGCAGATATAAACAAACAAAATTATTTTCAAGCTTCAAGAAAAGAAACTTTATTAAAACTAAGTTAATTTTATACGGTCGACTACATAAAAAATTAATATATTAACTTCATTGTTAATATTGTTTACATTGCATCCTCTATTTTATTATTAAATTAATGCTTAACATTTCGGTAATATTAGTTTTAAGTTAGTTTATGTAAGTTTACGGTTTCACAACGAGAGTGTCTCAACTCCGGGTCGCGGATTTGGATGTAACTTTGGAAATCGTTTCCTAGCACCTCTCAATAAAATAAACTACCTTTACATTGATCTCACAAGTCTTTGTTTAACAGAGACAATTAAAAACATTTGTATTCCTCATATGAGCAATGCTAAAAATATCGTACATATAGATATAGTAGTAATGTTAACAAACCTTGCTGTATCTGCTAAATAAAGGCCTATGAGATCAAACTAAAAGTGGTTTGTTTCAT